>VZSG01000321.1:321258-376272 GCA_013398315.1 Nothoprocta pentlandii
AAAAAAATCAAAACACGCAATAGCAGTGACTAGAAGGCTCGAGTTCACAGAATTTGCACTTACCCTTGGGTGCAGTTTGGGTGACAAGGATGGCACTCACGATCCTCATCAGCATACTTGAAAATGAAGCTGTTTGCTCCCTGCAAGCCATCAGGGCATTTTTCCACACAATTTGGACCATCCTTGAAATGAAAGCACTTTGTGCAGTGGTCAGGCCCCTGGAGAGCATGGGGGAAAGGCAGTTCATTCAAGTTGCTCTTTCTTTTAGTGCAGGTCTCAGACTGCCCCTCTTTCGGTGCAGTTATTAGAAATGAATTGCCCCCTTTAATCTGGCAGAAAAATTTATTTCTGCCCTACTCAGTATTGAACTATATTTGCAAAGCAACTACAATGGCCTCTCAGTGGGACTCATAAGCTTTGTACCCCTGAATTTTCTACTACGTCCTTCCTGGGGTTTGGGCCACAGCAGTACTAAGGAGCTGCAGGGAGACAAGGCTGCTAAGAGCTATGCACCAGTGCTCCTGGAGAATTTAAAATTCTTGACTGTGAGGGTGACAGAGCCCTGGACCAGGCTGCCCAGGGAGGCTGTGGAGTCTTCTTCTCTGGAGATCTTCAAAACCCGCCTGGATGCCACCCTGTGCCCTGTGCCCTGGGTGTCCCTAACAGAGCAGGGGTTGGACTAGATGATTTCCAGAGGTCCCTTCCAACCTCAGCCAGTCTGTCAACATATAAAAGCTGTGCAGACAAGGAACTGGAGCCAGCCAGACCTGGTGCTCAGTTTCAACAAAGGTCTTGGGATACTGTGAGACCTGCCACGAACTCAAAACTCCCTCACAGGCCGAAAACTTGCAAGATTAGCTTCTTGTTTCCTAAGGCATTGCAGGTAACACAAAAGAGGAGAATGCTCACCTGCGTATTTCCTTTTAATGCAACAGTTACATCACAAAAATAAGGGAATAAATTACAGGTCAAATTGTCTCAGTGATAAAAAGCTCAAAACACACAGAACCACAGAATGGTTGAGGTTGGAAGGGACCTCTAGAGATCATTTAGTCCAACCACCTGCTCCAGCAGGGACACCCCCCAACTCAGCATTGCTCAGGACATTTTCTGCTTTTTATCTTAGCAAACTACCAAAGACCAGAAGACAGAGATGGCTTCTCTCTGTCCCATGAAAGATCAACAATCTCTGAAATAAAATTCATCGACCCTTATAAAGACAATAACCATGGCCAACATCAATTTCAGGATGCAAGCAAGAAATTCCCTATCAAAAGAGACTAAAGGCTAATCTAAGTAGAAAAAAACAACACAATTGCTCAAGGTTGCTGAGAGATTGAGACAAATCTCTGCACTTTTTGGAATAAAGGTAATGGAAATAGTAGGAGAATAGGACTGAATTGATTATTATGAATATATAAAAACAAAGATAAAGCAAGTCACTCATAGCACAACTGAACACTACCTGTCATTTAAAAATGAAAGATGAAAGCAGCCAAAGCAATATAGGATGCAGCATACATACAGGAAATAAGCAATTTTGTGTGTCTGCACCAGTAAAGCACTAACAGAGTTCAGGAAAGAAAAGGATACTACATTTAAAATCATTATGTTAAGGAACATGACGCAGGGAAACTCTCAGCAGCAGTTTAACACAATTCTGCCCCCATCCCAGTGTGTTTATATAATCTTTATATGTATTTCTTTATATATAATTCCTGCTTTTGTCCATGTTCCCTTTCAATGGCCACTCTAATCCCATAAATAGAGACTAGCCGTGCTTCAGCAACCTTAACTTGTCCCACAAGACAGCCCACATTGTTCTTACCGGCCCATAGCACGTGATCATATTATCTTCCATCTTTTCACACTGGGGATCACACTCCACGCAGACAGAACCATTCGCAAACTCTCGAAATTCCCTGGGGAAAGATTTTGCAGACAGGCTAGGAGAAAGCCAAAATTGAGGCTGCAACAGCTAAAATGGCTGGCCCTTCACCTGGTGGAAATCATTTCAGCTGAGGTCACCTCTTTTGGTGCATCATCATGCTGATGACCATGCCATGATCAGCTGCTTTAGACCAGCTGGAAAGTTGGCCCCATCAGCAGCATTGCTCACAAGCAAGTGAAGCAGAAGGTGTTTTGCTTGACAATATCAGACTATTGAGATTTTTTTTTTCTCCTCATTCTTTAAGAAGGACCTGATTTACAGGAGGAAATTACTCCTTTCTTTTTCTGTATCTGTGGAATCATCACTCTGAGCTCAAACTCAGGGAGCCAAGTGGTGTATGAGAGACGTCATCATCAGACAGAACAGCAGTACAAAAATACTGATCACAGTTTTCTCTCCGTTGTTTTTGTTACATCTGTTAAGTCATTTGAAAACTCCATTCTCCAAAAAGGTCTTAAGTGTTTTACAGATTCAGACATTTGCTTCAGGTACCTGCAAGAAACTATCAGCCAAGCTATCTTTTTCATTTCAAACTGCTTTACTTCCTATTTTAATTCATTGACTGATCTCTGGCATGAAGTTGTGAGATCTTCCTGACTCAACTCATCCCACCATCCTCTAGGATGAAACGAAGTGACATCTGAACGGATCTTCCCTTAACTGGAGGGAGCCTACACAGCTAGCTCAGACTGCCACCTAAGCCTTGGGATCAATACCATCTTGATGCATTAAACAGTGCAGCTACAGTATCTCTGTAAGGGATGAATGTCTCTGTGCTTGCTTAACTCATGCCTCAAAATTTGGGGGTACAAAGTGGCTTTCAAGCAAATAAAACTGTGCTCTCTGACAAGGTTTGGGATGTATCCTCCTGAAAGAAAAACTTTCAAGTACTCATAGGTAGTTCCTTCAATACTCTCTCTGTAATTTCTTCTGCAACTAACATAAGCTGTTCAGCTTTATTCCGTGTCCTAAGAGACTTGGCCAGTTTTGTCTGTGGTATGTGGGTCTTCCCCTGCTCCATTCCCTAGAAAAGATGGTGCAGGTACCTCAGTGAGAGTGGGAAAGGAGGGAGGAACTCAAGTTATTTTTATTATCTGCAGCTGTGTATGAACAAACAGTGTTTTATGAAAACAAGAGAGAGTTTCCTTCTTTTCTCCCTGTTTGGAGATTTTATTTTTTATCATATGCCTAAATCTAAGTTAAATGAAAGCACAAAACTTTATGCTATTCTGAACAGAGGTATCAATATTCAAACAGTGCAAACAGGGTTTTATTTTCAGAACTCTTGAGCTAAAACAAATTCTTTCCACGTTCAGGAATGCAAAAGCTGCAACAAACTTGTGATATCGCCTGCAACTTTAGGGGGCAGAGTACTAGCAAAACTCCTCTACCTAAGTTCAGGTTTTGAAATGTTTATACTTATTTCAGAGCGCATTTTACTCCAAATCAGTCACACTGCCAATGAAACAAATTTCTGCTTAACGAACAACACAATCAGCATCGTGAGGGAAAAGTGCAAGGGCAGCATCTCACCCATCGTAGAGGTTGCAGGAGTCTATGCAGGTCCTGCCCCTGATGAAGCGCTTGCAGGAGAGGCACTGGTCGGGCCCCGGGCCCCAGCAGCCGTCGCTGGAGCACAGCTCGTTACACACCATCCCATCAGCAGCTGCGGACACAGGAGACACCGTCAGGAAAGTCCCCCCAAATCCGAGGGGGAAGCATTTCATCCAGCACCCGAAACACAGGACACTTCCCTCAAATGAAAGGACGAGAAAATCCCTCTAAGGCAGCCTAAGCCTTGCGCAGAGAAGAGGCAGCGAAATCCCACTTAGATTCCAATTGTGAATGTTTGCATGACTCCTCTAATCTCCTCATTCTCGTGGAGGGTTAAAGGCCTCCAACCTTGACAGCCCTGAGGACATCAGAGAATTATAGGCTCCGGGAGGAGAACACATCCCTGACTTCATCGTTGTTCCTCAGCAGCCGCGGGTCTTTCTCTTACTCTACCCAATGAACTGTATTCTCAAATCAGGTTAAGATTAAGATTACCAGAACTATTCAGCGCTGAACTCTTAACAATAAAGCTCTGATTAGGGAAGCAACGAGAAGCCAACATCAAGTGCTACTGAGTCCATTACACCTGAAAATGTCATCAGAGAAACAATGCTCAGAAATTTAAGTTTTTCCTTGTTTAAAACTGGCTATTTTGCAATTGGTAGAAATGACTCTAGAGAGCAGGCTAAAGGACACACAGATACAGTACATGGTATAGCACAGTATATCACAGAAAAAGAACTTGAATGGAATGAGTTTGGCAACGGGAAGCTGTGCCCCACAAAGCAGAAAGCAAGTTCTGTGAAGCAGCCACGTAGACAAGGGCAATCTGTTCCAGCCAAGGTGCTTTGCATGGGATAACACGGACGAGGAGGCGGCGGGAACAGAGCTAACTTTGTGCATAGACTAGTGGGCTCCCCGCTGCCGGCTACAAGTCAAGAACAAAACATCAACATCAGCCTTTTGCAAAATGCCAGGTCACCAGGCAGCGGCCGGAAAAGCTGATCAAATGTTGAGATTTTGTTCAACTGCTATAGAGAATAGAGGAACAAACTGGGAAATCATCATCTCACCACTGCAGAAATGCACTGGGTGCTCACGGCTTGAGCACTACCTGCAGTTCTGGCCTGTTCCTTTTGGAAAGGATATAGTAGAATGAGGAAAAGGTGTGATAGTGTAACAGGTTTAATCAAAACTATGGAGAGGCTTCTGTACCAGGAGCAAAGAAAGTAGCAACCCTAAGAAATGGGTGAGGAACAACATGATAAAGATTCCTGTAGCCACGAACAGCAAGAAGATGATGTGCTCAAGGAGAACCATTTGTTGCTTCTTTCAAGTCCCCCATGTATGGAGATACAGAAGCCTGAGAAGGTTTTCCTTCATTCAAAGCATAGCTCAAGCTGCAGATGTAATATGTAACAGATGTAATCTCATGCAACAGATCAAGAAAGTACTGAGTTCTAACAGCTAAGAGGCACAAAGCCTTCCTAACTCATAGAAGAGTTAACAGAAGCATCTCCTGCTCTCTACCATGTGTTTTAGCCCTGGTTAGTTTGTGCTACAGGGCGTAACTTTAATGTCCCCAGTCAGAAACCTCACATGCCCCATTAGGAAGCCACTGAGTATCCGTCACAGGAGCCTATTGTACCGTGCTGCTTCCTACAGAGATTCTCTCTTCAACTGCTCCTTAATCACCTCTTTTCATCACAGGACACGGTTAGATGTGCACAATCATCAAACACATCTTCTGATCTGCACAGCACGTGGGGCTCTGCCCTCCGCTGCTGGCTACACAGCATCTCCTGCACCTCTCACCCTGCTCCATGATGGGGGCTTTCCTTTGATAGGTGCTACTTATCCTGTCCTTCCTCCCATTGCCAGCCCCTTTTGACCACTGAGTTTATTATACAACACTTCTTAGGGGAGAAAAATACATGAGTGCATTCAGGGCACATTTACAGGCTTCCCTTTTCCAGCCCATGCAACAAGGAGGCAGGAGGGAAATGTCTCCATTTCTTTTGCTTTGCACCTGGACGTTTTGACTTCTCACAACTGAGGATGGCAGCTCTGCATTTACTTGTTCCTTTTCCTTCCTAGAACATTTTCATTATTCAGACCCGCGAAAGGGCATTTCACCTTTCCATCTTTCCAGGCAGCCTGAGAACTAATAAAAGGCTTGATGTTCTCCAGCCTCAGCAGCAGACCCGCTCGCCAGCTTTGCTCGCGACCCGCACGCGCTGCTACTGCAACACCTCTCATTTTGCACAGTCTGAGCACTGCTTTATTCAACACAGTGCCACAAACAAGCTGGGATGTGAAAAGTCTGCATACCTGTCTCTTAGCAAGGCTGGAAGGCCAGATATTTTTTCTTTTATATCACATTTTCTTATTGACAACACCTAGAAAGCACTCAGAAGTACTTCCCTTTCCTTCTTTTGTCCACATGCACAAGTCAGCTACAGGCAAATACAATTTCAGAGTAACTCCAAGTGACTGTCTAATTTCTGCTTGAATGCAGGAACACCAGGTTCCTCGATACCATCCTAACCATGACCCCAACCTCCTCAGCAGCTCCTTGCCTTTGCCTCTGACCAAACTTCTCATAAGCAGAAGGAACTGCAGAGTTTGCTATTGCAAAGAGCTGTGTAACACATCAACAACACAAGGTTTCCTTTGGCACCTATTTCAGACAAACTGTTTATATCTCAGTCTCACACTGCCTTTGTAAGGTACAGCTCAGGAGAGGCACTGGCTGGGGGTTAAAAAACAGGTTTTCCTCGTGATATATTCCCTGCCCAGGAGCAAGTTCTGTGGGATCCAACTGGTTGTCTTTGAGGGAACCCCAGCTGTGCCGGGGGATTCAGGGCAGACTCCAGCACTTCAGGCCTGGCCCTGGCCAACCCCTTCACCTCACCCAGCCTTCTGACAGGTTCCCCCAATAGGGGCAATCTCTCTTCATTTCTGATCCCAAGAACAAGGTAGTTCTTCATTTTACATAGCTGGTGATCAAAAGGTAGTTTCCTATTTGCTTGCTCACCTTGCTTTTTAACTTGAAACTTTGGGTTTTTTTAACTAGTGATTTGTTTTTCTTTGCGGGTATCAGTTGTTAGGATACTCTAGGACCAGAATTTCTTCCTGTGCACACAATATTACACTGAAATACTCCTGCAAATAGCGAGGATTCCTCTCTTACAAGACAGCCCAGTGAGTGAATCTCATGTAAATGCAAAGAAAATCATGATTACACTATTGAAATCTATCCAACACAGGGCCTACAGTGTAAGAAAAAAGGCAATACACTTTTTTTTAAATAGAATATCACTATTTCATTCTCCTTATTACTAAGTCATAGCAATGTTTTCATAAATGAATCTTAGCAAAGGAGTGATTTTTTTTTTGACAACTTACAAAATCTCTTCCTAATTACAGGGGAGATAAAGAAATGTTTCCATTTTAGATGTATTATTTGGCATTTTAATGGACTGAAAACGCTCTGAAGCTCTAGTGTTTCACAGGGCTGTGCGTGGAAGGAGCAAACAATATTGCCTTTGATAGGGCCTCACTGAGAGTTTCAGAACAAGTGTTCATTCTCTATTAATGGGGTCACACAGGTTAGAGGCAGAAAGGCTCAATGTGCTTCCACAAACTAGATGGAACACAAGAAAATTAGCTATCTAAAAAAAAAGAAAAATTATTGTTTGGTTATTTACTTATGGGCCTGATCCAAAGCTCCTTGAACTCAATAAAAAGCTCCCGCAGACTTCAATTAGCTTTGCATCAAGCCTGATAATGAGTGCCATCATTTATTCAAGCTGTTAATTGGTGGCTAAATTGATACAATTCATAAAGATCACATTTAAACAACCTTTGCCTAGAAGGGTTTCACTGTACACCGCGGTCGCCTCTAAACCTGAAAGGTGTATTTAAATAAGTTTGCAGAGAACAGCAATTTTTCTAATCTAGTGCATACTCCTATATAGCACGAGCCATCTTTGATGCTGTGCCATTAAAAAAAACCTGCACTGGGGAAAGTGAGTGAATTGTTCACTTCAACATAGAGGTGAACGGTGAAATCTAACAACCAGAGCACAACCTCTACCAAGTAACCTGACAGTCCTTCGTTCTGCATTAATAATGTTCATTATGTAGAAAGTTTTCTGCAAAAGCTGTATGTAATACTGCAGTTTATAGGACTAGAGAACTTAGGCATGCCTTAGGTGAGAGTTGCATGCACTGTATTTAGGTAAGTGCTCTGCAATTCACTTCCACTAGAGCTGACCGGCTTGAAGATGCTCATTTGGCACCTGAACCCCTCCTGCACAGCCTCTGGGGATACAGTCAGACTGGGCTACAGGAAATGGGGCTGCTGAAGCCCCAACTTGTCCTTGCACCAGCCTTGCAACTTGCCTGTGAGTGCAGTGTGACCCCAGGGCTCTCGGAGCGTCTGTGTTCCCCCCAGCTCCAGGCTGGTCGTCACTGCTGCCCTTCCGCGGTGCTCGGCCTTGGGGAGCCCCTTCCTTTGGCAAGCCCAGCTCAGACACGGACCCTCCTACCCCTCACGTGTGTGCCAAAGGCACACGGCTTCCGCCCGATTCCAGGATAACTAGCAGCTTAGACAGCTGCACACAAAGTCTGCTCTTGGATACCGCGATCTTACCTCAGGTAGCGCCACGCAAGCTTTCCAGAAAGACAATCAGCCCCAACTAGAAGTCTGCTGGTCACTTTGTTGGATGCGTCAAGGACAGGAAGGAGCTCAGGGACTAAGACCATTCCCCAAACTGACCTCTCTAAAACAGAGGGGCTGCTTCAGTGAAGCAGGACAGGCGAAGCCCAAGGTGATAGTCACATACGCACGAGAAGGGGGTTCCACTCACTGCCTATTTATTGCCTTCAGAATTCCTATTTGTGAATGTGGATTTCTAACACTAGCAGTTTCAAATCAGTGTAAAGGAGCAGGGCTCGCTCTCCTCAACCTTTCATTTGTTCCTATGTTAGAACACTTCAGTTGCCTACAGGTCTGACCAGAGGCAGACCGGGCCAAACCCAAAAGATTCTGCAAAGCATCATCGTGCTGCTGCTGCCCATGGAGCTCAGGCAGTGACAGCAGCAATGTTCCTGACCTGCTCTCTGCACTGGATCCCTTTAGTCGTTACAGCCTTTTTTCCACTAGGGAGTCCATCCCAGAACAAGAAAGATGCACTGAGCAGTACGTACTGCAGTTCTCGGCTTTTTTATTCCGATGAATCACCGTCTTCTGACTGGGCGTGCTGAAGAGGCTGGTCCAGTTGACAGTGTGGTAGTAACACAAATTGCTGTTGTCGGTTATGTAGATGTTGCCAGCACTGATTTGCTTCAGGGACTGAAACTGCAAAGAGGTAATGCCTTGCTGCTTTAGGATGAGCAAAGACAGGCCGCTGTCATGAGAACAAAAGAGAACAGGAATTATTGCCACAAGGTGGAATTTATTACAGATGGTTGGGAATTTCCCACTAGAACGATTTTCAAATGGCAAGATGACCTTTTCTGCAAAACTGAAATTTGGTCAAACTGCTTTTATTTTGGTGTGATAAAAATGATAATTCAAGTATTATATGAGCCAACACACATTGTTTTATTGCCTAGAAAATTATGAGCCTTGTGAGAATTGCGATACTACAAGCTGTGATGCTCAACACTAGGCCAAATGGGTCAGAGCTACTACCAAGTCACACACAGTTCCATTTCACGCATTTTACTGCTTTTTTAATCAAGTGCTGTTGTAAAAACTGAAGAAAATACAGAAAGGGTTTTTTTCTTTTCTTCTTTTTTAGAAGATTGAATTAATACTCTGACAGTTTATAAGCTAAGGACAAAATGGACAAAGTCCTGTGTAGTATGTCAAAGCCTTCTGTCAGGCATCAAATTAATGTCATTTATAGTAATATAAGAAGAAATGGCTATTTCCAAGGAAAGTCTTTGAGTCCACTTTCTACAATTCATTTTTCTATTATTGCACTACATGGTTATCTTTGCTCATCAAAAGAATAGTAAATGATTGTCTGTGTAATATGGAAATGACTGCATGTATTTAATGACTGAGAATTAGGGAAGCCAATATCCAGTTTCTGGGCATCCTTTAAGTTATTATATTAAATGATTATAATTGTTTTCCAGCTGTTCTTAATAACAACTGCGATTTCCCAACAGCATCCCGGGCTGTAATTCAAGCTCACAGCTATACATAATCTGCCTGGGCTGTTGTTTAAGATGTCAGCAGAATCCCATGACTAATTGACTCCATTTCCATAATCGGGAGCCAGGGGTTGCTGCATACATCACGTAGATACCTTGAGGCTCTCCCCCATTATTTCTCACTGTATTTGCTTCTCTCCCAAAACAACTCATCTATATCAGCTTTTATACCAAAACATCACTTGCAGGAAGGGATGCTAATGCAGGCTCCAAATGCAAAGTACCTCAGGGAGCTCAGTGATCTCCCTTGTAGGGGTTTCTAAGGCTTCCTCTGACCACATTCCTCTATGGACACACGAGTCTGCTCTTTGAATCAGAATTTTTCAATGAATGCTACAACCTGCCAGATAATGGGGCTAAGCTCTTTTTCTTTTGAAGTTATATTTCACATTCTGAAAGTATTTTAACGTTGAGGGCAGATTATGACAAGTTCGAATACTACCATAAAAAGTACTTTTTGGACTATGAGTTCATGGCTACAAAGTGAACCAAGAAATCTGACTTTTTAAAACTGCTATATTCAGAAATTACTACTATTACAAAGGAAGGAATAAGAACACAAAAATATTGTTAACCAATTCTTTGCTAACAGAGAAAGCAAACGAATGCCTTAGGGTCACACTTAGGATGTTGCATTCTATGGTACTAAATAGAGAACACTAATAACCCTGCAAAACAATTTCAGAAATAGAGAGCACACCTTACCTATACAGAGCTCTTCCTCCAATAGTTACCAGGTTTGAAAACACTCTGAAATCTGTCATATTCTCCGGCCATGACTGTATGTTCAAATACCCTGAAGGAGAAAAACAGACATATGAGTGTGCATTATTTCAGCCATTCAGTCTTTTTTATCACATACATGCATTAGGGCCAGGCTTAGCCTTTAACCTGAAGACTCTGCTTGTTTGGGAAAAAGCAGCAAGCAGATAATGAGTGCTGCAGCGTTTCTTTGAATTCATCAGCCTGCTCAGCCCTGTCTCCTCCAGGAAAGCAAAGAAGGACTATAGCTCTGTTACAGAGGCAACCTCTGCACTAGCCCATTCTCAACATCAGTAACTAGGGCAAATCTGAGCCCAGGCTGAAAATTCACAGGGCCTCCCAGCCCCTTCTGAACCAGAGCAGGAGCCAGAATGAAGATTTGGCCAAGTTTAGAACAGGAGTTTTAAGATATGTTAGGCACTTGGGACAAAACATGAGAAATCCATTCTGAAGCATCAAAAATAAAAGAATCTTGTTTAAACGAAGAACTCACATCCACTTGTGAATGTGTCTGAGGGCTGTTCTTCACTGAAGAGCATTCTAATGTACGAGTATTAAGGGGAACTATTTGTTTTGTTTTACACAGGCATCTCCATAGCACCATTCTCCATGCCTTTATTTAAATACAGACTTAAATGCGGCGCATCCTTCAGCCTATGAGTAGATATTACAGCTAAGACTGTCAATTAGGTGATGTGCTCAAAAGAATAAAATCATTACAGATAACAGGTGCCAAATCATCTCTGACATTAATTAGTGAGAGATTCAGAGCTTATTTTCATTTTTATAATCCCACTCTCACTGAAATCATTCTGGTGGTTGACGGACGAGGAACATCTTCAGAAAGCTGAAAAAAGTGGGAGTGAACTCACTACAAATGCCAAGCACTGGCAGGGATCTGCTGCAGTGGACAAGAATTTTTGGGGTGTACAAATAGCTTCTTTTTTATTTCCCAATCAGCAATTAAATGAGAACTCAAACTTGTTAGGATCTTCCCTCCTATGCCCCAAATGCTGAAACAACAGTAAACAACAGGCAAACTCTGTCAGTAAGCACAGACTTCTGGCTAAGTGACCCCACTGAAATGTCACATGAGATGGGAGGAGCTCCAATCTCACATATACTTTTTTTTTTAATTACCTAAACTAGATTTGCAGCAGCATCTGCTGTCAGACTAAAAGAAGTAACGGTAAAAACAGAGCCCCTTGTTTTCTGTCAGCCAACACAAGTAGCTGCAAAAACAGACTGGCTTGTCTTTTTTCCAAGGCCTTTTTCAAAAGCTTTCAAGTGAAGACGATGGCTTCTCACATTACCCCATTTTCCTCCCTAGCTGCTCCTTGCCCCTCGCCCCACTTTGCTGCTATCTCCCACTTAACAGGAAGGTCTTGGTTTTCCGACACTTAAGTGCAAGCCTCCCATGTGTAAGGGGCATTCTGTACTCAGGGGAGTAAAGGCAACACATTTGCGAATAAAAACAGGTATTGAAGGTATTGAGTATTAAACTTCTATTGAATTTCCTGCACAGTTTAAAGAAAAAAAGCATCCTGTGTTCTTCAAAAAAAGTCAACAATGGCCAGCGTGAGTGCAAAACGAGAAAGAGTTCAGAATATATGGCATCAGAAGCGTGTGTTACCTGTTATCTCTCTCACTGTTTGGAAGATATTTAATTTCTCTGGATTGATTGCAGCAATTGTGTGATACGGGTCCCTGGAGGATTAAAAGAACAAAACGTGATGTTCTGAATAGGAAAGGGAAAAAAAAAAAAAGGCAGGTTCACAAAGCTACATCACATGGAGCAGCACTTGGAGGGTCACCACTTTGCTCTCAGTTAGCACATGCCCCCGAGGACATTCCAGTTTCTTCAGACCATTGATCTGCAGAATGTGCACCTAACTTCTCCCAAGACATCCTCATGGGAAACGGTGGTGCTTTGTATCTTTGAGGATCAGACCGTTAATATTTTAGTAAATATTTATGCTTGTGGAAAACTGATGGATTCTGAACAATCACGAATGATATCCCTAAGGAAAAGATACTCATTTTTTTTTCCCCAAGACTAGCTTAAAGGGCTCAGCTGCAATACCCTATAACTAGGGCTTACAAACCCCTACTAAAATAAGCAGCGAGCTATAAGCAAAACAAAATAACAGCAAGCCAACAGTCCTTAACATATGACATTAGACAGGTACAATTTTAATAAAGTGTTGAATAGGGACCATAAAGAGTACAGATCCTTCCAAGTCTCTCAAGTTGGTAATGTGAGAACAGAAATGCCTCCATTAAACATTAAAATCTCTAATTATAAGAACCTTATGCTGACCTTAATTTTGAGAGTGCCACCATTTAGCAAACATTTTTAATTGAAAGGAGTACAGAAGATTCTCCTTGAGAACATCCACTATAGACAAATATACTATGGCATCTTAAGATTAAACATTCTGAAAATAAAAATACATGGGTAAGCCCCTTGAGCAGTCAACATGGATGATATAGCCATTTCACCAGCATACACAACTGCAGAATACTGCAGTCATCTACCACCATTCTCACAAGCAGAGCAAATTTTTCAATATTTCTCAGCAGAACAGGCACAGTCGAATTTCACAGCCCCCAAGAATGAGAGTTTCAGCTGGGGACAGACAAGGAAGGGGAAGACGACAGTCCTTGAACTACAGCTCTCCTGGGTATATCCCACCACTTCACAGGCGGCCACAGCTTGGCTTTTTCGGACCTAAAAATGTCCTTTAGGACCTTAGGATCTAAGGCAAATGGGCAAGAGAAGACTGCATCCCATCTATGGAGGCCTACGCATTTTCCAGCCGGTGCATTTTTTGTCTCTGTTTCAGGCAGCAGGTGTGCAGCTTAATGAAGATGACTCCATGCATGCAGTTCAGAGAGGGCTACCTTAAAAGAACGAGTATTACTGCTTCACCAAAACACCTAGGCCAGGCTTCACCTTTGCTTCGCTTCAGGACACTAATTAAAGTCCCTAAGGAGCCTCATCGCTCCAGCCTCCCACCATCATCAGGGCACCAAGAGGGGCATCACCTTGGGTGGACACCCACTATCTGAATGCTGCTTGTCCCTCAGCTCCAGGGCTAATTTTGGACTGTCTGGATCCTATCCCAGAATTGCAGCCAAATCTACATGTGGAAGGACACACACCAACTTCAGCAGCTTGGCCTTGGCTCAAGCATGACACAAGCAAAAGCCTATAGAAACAACATGGTTATATACTTGGTGCATAAACTATTATAAGTAATTGTGCCTCTCAAAAAGGCTAATTTTGTAAATATACTGTGATAAATGAAAGGAGAGCTGGGCTTAATCACTCAGGAAGGGGAAGGATAACATACAAACTGCAGGATCAAATGCAATTGCAGAGTCACCAACACAAACATCCACTCTTAGCATCTTTTACTGAAGTTCCTCTCAGCCAACACAAAACACCTTCCAGTTCCCCACATAACACTGGTCTATAAATCCCTAGATTGCAAAATGTTGAAAGGTTCTGTTTTTAAAAGCTCATATTCACTCTGAATGTATGAATTCATGCCAGGAGTTCATTAAGAGTGCAAGCATAAACATGCAGTATTGTTCTTATCAGTATTATTTTAAAATCTAATTTCTATAATACAACTTATTTTCAAAGTTTAATAGTAATCTTAAACAAAAAGCTGTCCCACAAATATACAATTATTTTAATCAGCTCTCAAATATCCTTCTCTTTTTAATAATATATTCAATTTCTGTGGAATAATTAACAGATACTTAAGACTGGAGTTATTTTTGTCATCAGAATGACAGACTAAGTGTTAGATAGTTCCAGCTTATGTGTCCTGAGCTTATACTGTTCCAAGTGTAACAAAATATTTCAACACTCTGCTTTATAAGCCCATATTTTAGATTGTTCGAGAGTAATATATTTTTATTCAACACTGGTTTTGCCAAGACTTTTCCCTTTAATTTAGGTTAGATTTGTTAAAGCTACTCGTCTCATAATGTTGCAATTAGTTTGCATTATTATTGCAACTAATGCCTAGTACTAAAAATTACATTTTGCTTAATGCACTAAAAATCCACCCAGACTGCTCACGTTACCCAGCCACTTGTGCTGCATTCACCGACCTCCTTCCCGCAACGTGAGTTTCGGGACATTTACAGCCCGCTTCCCGGGAGCACCTGAGCAGGTCAGGGAGCAGGAAGGCCTCGGTGCCACCTCCTGCATGACATTTCCAGCTTCCACAAGTCCGAAGCAGCATTTCCTGAAACCATCCTAATTAAAGCCCTTCTCCCTTCCTGTGCTTTACCCTAATCGTTCATGCTGCGCTCCCTGCTCAAGAGGAGACATAATAAACATGAAATGTTTGCTATCTGGTTAGCTTATCTTCCCTCCGAAAGAGAACTTGTAGGAACTTTCAAACATGTGTTCTATATTCCCACATCTTCAATTACGATTAAGATTTATTCATTACACTGACATATTTAAGCCAAAATACTGCTTCTAAATAAGCACTTAGTTTTGCAGATCTCTGCAACTGAGATTTGAACACGTACTTCAAAAAAGTGACTGTGTATTGCTAGGTCCAAAGCGGAGAGGGCAGCTCTGCTGCACGTGCATGCAGGGACGGTCCCCCAGACCATGGCAATTTCCTGTCAGGTAAGGAGCTCTCTCCGCTTTCTGCACACTATGCCACTGGTGACAGGAAATTTAACATAAAAGCTAATGGAAGGTAACTTTTTTTCACTTTTCTAATCAAGACATTACCAAAATACCAAAGACCTCAAAGTAAACACAAATCTCAGCTATGTTTTCTGCTTCCAGAATGATCTACCTCATCCTTTTTCTTTTCATAGCAATCAAATTATAAGAAGCAGGTTAACAGTATTCCCTCACAACAAAGGGCAAAAACTAATTTATCCTGGATGTACCGTTCAGTGAACGAAGCCTGCAGGCACAATTAAGAGGTGGACGCAATCGGCTTCAGCTGGCACCGTGACACAGCATCTTAAAATTCTGCCGCTTACCCGTGAATGCCAGTAACGAGAAAGATAAGGTTGCCATTGATCTTGGTGCAGTTTATGAACTTGTCAATGTTGCTGGAATCCACCGTCTGGGCTGACACCAAACTTCCCGTGCCAATGCCATCACAAGCTGCCAGAACAAGGAGCTTGTGTTAACGACTATGAAAAGCAATTACTGAATCAAAAACATGCCGGCCTTTGAGAAACCAATCTTCATTTCCTCCATAGCTATAGCAAGAGCAATGTGTTAAAAAGGCATTCCTAGCTCATATTCTCAAACAAGTATGTGCAGATTTTTAAAGCAAACAGTTTGCTTGTGTGCTGTGTACCTGCCACAGGCTGGTATAACAGACCACGATGTTTCACACTGGATCCAAACACAGTTCTGAACTCCACGAATTCCCACTCAAGCCAGCTGCAGCAGATATTCGATGCCCGAGCTCAGGGCAGGCTGGCTATATCATTTCTGTGTGCACTGCTCGCTGCAGAAACTGAGAGGTCCTAACATTGCTAACCCCCCGGGCCACCTTCAGTGAGATGGACCTGTGAATTTAACCACTCACAAGCCAAAAAGCAATGAAACAAAAAGAAAAGTGGGTTGCTTCCAAGACCTTCAAATTGGAGGGAGAACGTCTCTGTAAGAGAGAGACTTTATATATTCAGTCTTAACAGAACAGCTGCATAAAAACTGTCTATCCTCACACATTTAGAAAAGAAGTAGAAGATTTTGTGAAAACGGAGATGCTGCCAGAGAACAGAAGAAATAAATGGAGACCTAACGTTATAGTGACAAGCTGAGTCCCCTCCTTTCGGAGGGGCAAAGGAGAGCTCCAACATGCCTGGAGGAAATGCTGACCATTAAAACAGTATAATAAAGAATCCTTTTGCATTTCTCTAAAATTGAAGGAGAGAACACCCTCTCTCATATTTCTAAAGCAAAAGTGTATGTTTTTGATTATATTACCCTTGCAACTTAATAAATATTCATTGCCCTCTGTTTAAGAATACACTTCACATGCAGGTTACACAGCTGAAAGCTCTGTGGCTATCCAAAGGCAGTGAATATCAAATATTGTAAAATTTATTCTTGGCGGATATTTAATGCCAAAGTAACACAGCAGTTTACTCCACAAAAAAAAAAAAAAAAAAAAAAAAAAAAAAAAAAAAAAAAAAAAAAAAAAAAAAAAAAAAAAAAAAAAAAAGTAGACTACGCTGAGGAAAAGGAGGAAAAGCTTTGCTAAAGCACTGCCTACCTTTAGGACAGATGTCAGTGCAGGGCTTGCACATCTTTATACCATTTTCTTCAACCTCCATCTTGGAGCTTGGACAGGCACGAACACAAGAGCTTGAATCTACCA
Source organism: Nothoprocta pentlandii (assembly GCA_013398315.1). Classification (NCBI taxonomy): domain Eukaryota; kingdom Metazoa; phylum Chordata; class Aves; order Tinamiformes; family Tinamidae; genus Nothoprocta; species Nothoprocta pentlandii. The sequence continues at coordinate 338,140 of VZSG01000321.1, forward strand.
CAAAGTTGTCTGAAAAAGCAGAAAATACTGACTGAAGGTGACCTGCAGTAATACTGGGACACGTGTTCTTGGCTTCTCTGTCAGTTCGTACTACTATTTGCTTCAGCACTTCCACGGTAACGTTTCACGTCAACGTTTTCAAAAGCATTTAAATAGGAAAATTAGGCATGTCTTTCTGCTGACCTACAAACCCACAAATGGTCAGTCCCCATGCCCCTCCACAACAGATAGGTTTTATTATCAAAGATATTAGAGGTCACAGCAAGTAGAAATAGCAAATTAAATAAAAATGGAAACATGCAGAATATATATTATAGAAATAGAAAAACAGACCACAATGTTCTACCCTGTCTCTTTCACAGATATACAAATATATACATCTGGGATACAGTACTGCAGAAGGTTATGACAATTATTTCCTTTTTGCCTTGTAAAACAATAGCCAGAGGGGATTTACACTGATCCTACCTGATGGAAAGCTTAACAATGACAAGAAGGTTTAAAACAAGAAAAAAGCCCTTTAATGAAATATTAAGGTAAAGAATCTCATCCCTTAAGTAACACATGGTATCATCAATTTGGTAAAATATTTTATCTTGCTTAAAAGAGTCCCAAATCCAACCTTTATTCAAGGAAGAACAGGCTTTGATAGTCACAGACGAAATTCTACTGTCAATCTGAACTTCTCCTTAGGGATTCCAAATTTGGATTTTGCTTTAGGATTAATTATGGTTCTATCAGTTGTAAATTACCCTTTCTTTTTTATATGTAATTTGTCTATGGAGTAATTATACACACTACCACTACAAACCTCGTTGGCTTTGAAAGCGGCGCAGGAACACTGCCTCCTTCATTCTGTATCCTAGCTGACACTACAGCATTGAAGTCTATGACAATGAGGACACTAAACACAATTTTGGGTTGTCTTCTGGCTGAGTGTCTCAGGAGTGTGCATTGTGAATACCTAAGTGTTTAACCTTGTTTTAATCCCTGCCCGTTTTTCAAGATAAAAATCTGGCCTCCTTCTCTTGCCACAGCAATTTTATTCTGGAGTTTTAAGACTGTTTTGTTGTTATTACTGCAGGGTTTTCCCTCACCAAGAGAGAACTGCTCAGAAAATGGTTATGTCAACTTTTTAAAACCACTGCTATTCCAAACTAAGGAAAGAGCAGGAGCATCACGAAAGCATTCGAAGCCAACTGTGTACTGTTATTTTTCTGAAGCAGGATTTTTTTTAAATCTTTTTACAATGTCAGTATTTAATACAGCTTCTGCATGACTTTAACAGGCGTAACATTTTTGAAGTCCTAAGTGGTGATCAAAGACATAAATGCAGCAAGTGGCTGTCAGGCAAAACAGAAAGCGAGTGAATGCTTCCCCCTATTAAAATAAAATGAAAGGGGCCGGGGCCAGGAGCACTTACGTGGGCACTTCTTGACGCAGAAGGCTCCGTAGGTGTACTTGGCATTGTGGTTGTGCTCCAGCTGGAAGGTGGTGGGATTGTACACGAACGTCTGGGGGCACTGGGTGACACATGCTCCGCTGTCGTTGAAATTCATGCAGGCCTGCAGGGCAGGGGAGGAAAAAAAGGAGAAAGAGACAAAAGATACAAAACAAGAGAGACTCACATTACACTGCGGTTTCCAAGTTTCCTTAGCTTAACAGAGTCTTGATTGTTCAGAAACTGCTCAGAAGTAGCAACGATGAGCAATGGGCTACATGGTTTTCTAACCTTCATTTTTGCCTATTTGGGTTTCTTGCTAGGACCTTGGCAAATACATGGCACGTTAAAGGGAGCCCACAGAGACCCCTTAATCTGAAAGACCATTCAGTGTTAGCACACTTTCTACAAAAACATAACAAAACTGTAATTTGTTTCATAACTATTGTTACTACCAGCAATCAACTAATTCACGACTCGATAGGGCAATCTAAAACCGCCAAGAGTGAACAGCTATTTATCATAGTCAGTCTAAACAAATGCTAATGACTTGTTCTTTAGACATCCAACCTTTTGATTTCTTACAGCGTGAGTCCATAGTCCAGCTGAAAACTGAAATTCCCAATTAGAAAGCCAGGGGGATAAGAGCTTCTTTTGAGCTCGCACAGGAGGGGGTCATTTCCCTAAGTGGCACGTTTAACAAGGTCAGTTGCTTCACACACTGGGGAGAGAAAAATAGGACTTTGTATCACTTAGCATTCAAGCTCAGCCACCCGCAGCTGACAGAGGACAGGGCCCTGACAAATGAAGAGGCAAGTGTGTGGATAAAGAGAGTAATGGTATGCAGGGGAAATAATTGACTATGCAAGGTTGATAATTAGTAACAGGAGGAAAAAAAAAAAAAAAAAGCACTGATTTTGACATTCCTTATCACCATATCATCCTTATCGTGTCTATGGTTATAACCACAATTTATAAAAACTACAGGGAGAAAATTCACAAACAGTAAATAGTGTCAAATTCCACATGAATATGAAAGCGGTAGCTTGGCTTGGATCCCTCTAGCATTTTAAGCAACCGTGGCTACTGGATTCTGCTTCCCCATTAACTCATCTTCCGGATGCCAGGTTGCTTTTTAAAGTTTGAGTCTAGGGATGGCTCCTTCCGATCCCTTTCAAGGAGTCAGAAACAGGCAGGTGGTTCTGGCCGCCCGTTGAGGAGTCAGCACGCATACCAACCAGCCCTCTGCCCCTACCACCTAGGTAGGGCTGCAGGGAACTGCCAAAGAAATGCCCTGTTCTGCTGCTTTTCCTAATGGATCTCATCCCCATGCAGATCATGGCTGTACCCGAGCGGTCTGAGCGAGGTAGCTTAGTTGTCATGTCAGAAGATTACAGAAAGGAGAGAGTAATAATGTAACCAGGAGAGGAAATATTTGCTGCTGAGAGGGACAAACAGGGAGCCCTGAGATAAAGCCACTATCTCACAGTGCGTACTAGCCTGCGTGACCCTCAGAGCTTGCAGGTAAGCCACACTGATCCTGCCTTTTTGGTGCTTTAGAGGGAATCACAAAAACTAGCTGTTTCTCACAGCTCCGGGATTATAAATACAGCCAGTTACTCCTTTCTAAGAATTGAATGGGAAGTCCTCTCTGTGAATAGGAGTTGTCGTTTCTCTGGTTTCACTGGGCATTAGATCAGGCCCTGCTGTGCATTTCAAGCTTTAGATCCAGACTGGTTTTGAATCCGAGATGAGACCATCTCTAAAACTTGGCTTTGCCACGTTTGCTTGCAGTTCAGTCAGAACGAAACTACTGTCCTGCTTTTGGGACTGAATACACAAATGACTCTACAGCAACACATGCAGAAAGGAGGAATCTTATCTAGAAATATTAGAACCGTATTCACAGCAGGATATTATTAAAGCCTGCCATTATACGCTAAAGGATTTTTCAGTGCGTCATAAATTCTACTTTTGCTTATTAATAAATACTAATTTAGCTTGTTTCCTCAAGACATTTTCCGTATCTTCCACAGTCCTAGCACGTACTCAATCACGCACAGGACGCCTCTGATGATGGATCAGCAAACGCACACTCAAAACAAAGCACATCATGGGCACATTACTCAGGGATGGCACTTTGCAGGAACAGTCCATCCAGAAGGACCAGGAATTTTTACTATTTAACACTTCATATGCCTCCCTAATTGCCTCACTGATGTATGCAAACTTCTAGCATTTGCTGCTAAATGCTGCTACTATGGGAATGAAAGCACAGAGGCATAGGCGGGGAGAAATTAAGCCGTCTCTTTTAGCTAAAAACCAACCACTTTTTTTCTTTATAGTCTAAAGGGTTACACTTTTTACCCAGCGTGTAGTAAGCAAGTAATAACTAGTCCTGAAAATTGCTGACCCCCTGCTGAATTTCTTTTACATTGCTCTAGGGCCAGGAGTAAATGAGAATAGATTCCTGAGTGTTACCCTGCTGTATCTGAACAAACATGCTAGCGTGGGCTTTAGCCCATGCATCCCCATAGCTGCCACAGTTCAGAAAATAGAACTCATTTTCTTGTAGGCTGCAGTACTACAGCATTCACACTTGGAATACCATGTTCTAAGATGAACTTGGAAAATACAGGTTCAATACCTCAGCTTTCAGCATGTTCCTCTATTGCTATATGGGAACAGTAACTGCTAGCAAACCTCGAGTACAGTGTGATAAGCTATACATTTTGCAAAAAAAAAAAAAGAAAGGGGGCCAAGACTGCTTGCTTTATTACAAGTAACCTACTACCAACAAGATAAATTCAGCTACAAGTATGTATTTTTCAAGAAAAAGTTAGCTGTCTTCTTTCTCTTCATCCAAAATGTATTTGAGGCAGGGTTTATTGGAAACTACTTCCATCGCCACTGAAAAGCATCAGCAGCAGAAAAGGTGATTTTAAATCAAGCCTGGCAGCAATACAAACACCTTTCACAGACACTGTATTCCTGACTTTCAAATAAAAAAGCACACAGGGTAGTAATAAAGTCATACCCAAATGCAGTACTAAATACTTTCAAAAATTCCCTATCACCTCTAAAAGTTAACTTTGGAGAGCAAAAGATACAAATCAGAGAGATTAGCATATTAATGGTTCCCAATCTGTATTTGTCAATCTTATAAATCTGTTAATGGATAATACTGAAGAGATAAGTAATGTTTATATAACATGAAAAATACTGAATGATAAAATTTGCAGACAAAATCCAGGAGGGTACACGCAAAATATTAAAAGGGATTGAAATGGTGGATTTCATGGATTAAAGCATAGGAATCTGCCCTGTACTGGCTGGGAAGAAGAGGGGGAGGTCTCTCACGTACAAAGCAATCGGTGTCCTTAGGCCCGGAGCAGCCTCCGGCGCATTCCCGGTGGCAGCAGTCACTGACGTAGGGCCCGTAGCACCGGCCGTCGCACTGCTCCGCACACACTGTCTTCGTTACTAGGAGGAGGCAGGAAAAAATCAGCGTGTCAGCATCGTCAGAAACAAGGAGAGCGCTCCCCAACTGCACCCTGATGGAAACCACACAAGGCATAATACATATTTTAAAATAAACAGTATATTGAATCAGCTGTAACGGGTTGAAGCGTTCAGCAACATGTCTAAGAAGTTCATTGAGGACTTGGATATTTTTGTAGATGCATTCTTTAAATATTTATACATAAATGCATATAAATATACATACGCACTCACAATCTTTTGACTTTTCTGTGAATTCAGAGTATTGTTCCGTACAAGCCCTTGCAAGGAAGAATCCCATCCCACAGCAGCAACGTTTCATACATAAGCTACACACAGGGGTATCTTCATACCGAAGCAATGCTGATATCTCTGAGCACCCCTCTTTATGGATAGAAACCTACAAGTGTCCATTCCCTTCGGAAGAATTACAGCACTGAACAGCCTTGTCGCAGGCTCTAGCCTTTATCTTCACCTTGAGGGAAAATAATTTAGTATTTTCCAGACTATGCACACCACTCACAGCACATCAGGAAGGGCCGTCAGCTCTATTTTGATTAGTGGCAGGGACATCACGCTTTTACAATTAACCTTTACCAATTATTTTGGTCACAGTATTTCACTGATCTATGGAAAACATTTTTCAGGAGGTCAGGGAAGGCAAAAAGTCCTCCAGGTTTCTCCCCAACATGAGGTGGGCTCCTTGTATGAGCACCTGCCAGCAAGAATCCCCTCCACCACCAATTACTGCACAAATTTCAGGAATGCCCAAGCACCTCGATAGTCTGGTTGTTTATTTAGGAGATGATAACGTAAATAAGCACCAGTAATAACCGAAGGTTAACATCTAAGCCGCCCCACACTGCACGTGCTCAGTGCCGCCCGCTGGAACCTTCTAGAAGGGTCCAGCTCAGGGCAGGCCACCTCAGGGGCGCCTCGCTAAAAGCCACATGTTATGGCACAATTTTTTATTAACTTATTTAGGTGCTCCCGTTAGAGGCCGAGGGCCTAGGGACAGGCTTCAGATTGATCCAATTTACACTAGAAAAATAAAAGAGGAAGAGGGGCAGACATGAGCCACGCAAACCAGAAGGTGCTGTGGAGTGGTGTTCCCTTGCCCTGGCAGCAACGCAATTTCAACCTGAAAAAGTGAGGCTACACGAGGCCTTGGGCCTCCTCCACTGCTGCCTCCCCCAAAAGTGAGGAAAAGCGAAGCAAATTCCCCACGTGGGAGAAGGCAGCAGCCCTGTCCCGGCCACACAAGCCCCGCTAGGCCGGAGCACGTGGATGAAGCGGGAGGCACGGCCGTGTTGTCGGCTCAGGGCTGCTTTTTTCAGGGAGCCGAGATCTGTATATTTGGGGATTACACGTTCCTTTCCAGCTGTGCCGCAGATAATAGTGCTTCCCTCGGCTACCCAGTTTATAAACAGCCGTAGGAAACGAGCTCCGGCAACAGCAATGGGCTTAAGCGATTCACCGACATCTTTACAGCCGTTTTCACACTATTAGGACAAAATCTCCTAAATTATTCACCCTCCTCCAGAGCCTCCCAGTAAAGCTGGTGCCATGAGTAGTGCTATAGATAACATTTCCCCCCCACTAAATTCCTTACATTTTTAAGTGACTACAACAATTTATTCTGGAGCATGTTTCCTACTGAAAAACCAGATCATCCTCTCCGCAGGGACAGCTCTGCAGAGCTGCGGTCCCCTCTCCACCCCTCTGCCCCGGTGTCTGGATGGGGAAACCTGCCTTTTCCCCCAGGCCATAGGGTTACCAAGCAATTTGCAAAATTTACAGCCTGAAAGGCTGCTGTTCTTGCCCAATTGTTTATTTTTTTCTGGGAAAGCAAACTGCCAACAGAAATGGCACCGTTTCCCGCTAGGAGCAGGCCACCATGTGCCTCATCTATCTGCCGGTTCACCACGTGCCCCGTTTGCATCGTAACTGCTACTGAAGGGCCAGCTCTGAAGAGGAGCTGTCAGATGCATTCAGTGACACTTTACATGAAAACACACAAAAAAACCCCAAAGCTTAGCTCTGAATGTTTTTAAGGAACATGCTGGAGTGGCATGCTGGCAGTGAAGGGTTTTCCCCAGAAGCAAAGCAAGCAAAAGGCAGCACTATCCATGGCCCGAAGTCCTGAAACGGTCTGAATGTTCAAGTCCCCATGAACATAACTCAGCAGTTCAGCTTCCTGCTGTCTTTAGCACGGGGTAACCCTTGAGAAAATAAGCCCAGTTGCACAGGTTTAAAATGATGGCAGTTCATCTTCTATGTCCTCCCTCCAAACGTAATCAACTTGTATTGCTCCGAATTAAGGCGTATCCAGAAAAGTGCAATGCAAAGACCAATTATTTGCTTCATGTCCAAGACATCCAAATATTTGCTCAGTCATCTCTCCTAGGATTCCCCTCACCTCAAAGCCACGTTCACAACCACTCGTGGGGCTCCACATCACCCTGGCCAAGGCCTCCTGTTTTGGGGGGACCACAACACCGTCTACCAATCCTTTTCTAGCATTTCACCAATAAACTATGTTGGGGAGCGGGTGGAAGAGGTACTCCATGTATGTGTGCAATTAATCAGTCTGTCTTATTGTTTCCCTTAATCTTTAATTATGTCAGGGCACTACAAATCTATGAAGGAAGAAATGGGAAGTAACTGAAATCAATGAAAAAGTCTTATGAACATGTAAAGTTATTAGTGAAATACAAGGATTTTAATTAAAGATGCTGGCTTGAAGCAAAAATGCTGGGTTGCCCTGATTGATCGAAGCTGCTGGTTCAGCTCTTTCCATCTCCCCCACCAGGCTGCTGCTCGGCTTTTTTTTTGCTCTAATTGGGTACTTACTGCATCGGCACCTTCTTTTCCTAAGCAACATCAGCTGCACAAAGACTGTATAAATACAATTATGCTCAGGCCAAACTCCTGTACAGACACGCAGCATTTCACGTTTGCTCGTTGCTTCTCTTCCTTACATGATTTAGAGGCTTTTTGCCTTCCTTTAGTTGGAGCTATATTTTAATTTAGATTGTTCTTTTTTTTTTTTAAAGCAGGTAAGTCCCTTTAGGACAAAGTGCATAATCTATCATTTTAATAAAACAATGTATTTAATTTATAAAAGTTATAAATTTCTTTTCATAAGAGAAGGAAAAAAACACAACTCAATATACAGCAAGAACAAAATCAGAAATCACTTAACCGCAGATTTTTGAGCAGTAACTTCCAAAAGTTTTTGTCCCTGTGTGTTTAAATTTCAAATGGTTGACATCCTGCTTAGTGTATGACAAATGCCCCTTTAAAAATGCTTTTTAACAACTTCCAGCTTAAGCCCTTCCTGATAGTGAAACAAAGACTATCCTCTAACTTTTAAGTGTTTGGTGTTAATATCTATTAATATTCTAATTATAAAAAACAGATTGTTAAATACGTAATATAGTATCCTGAATTTCTCCTCTCTACCCCTTAATGGAACAGCTTATTTTAAATTTCCTATTAATTGCCTTCTTATATACATAAATTTTCACTTCACATTTAGGGGGACATTAGACAGACTTAGATGCAGGTGGTGTTTTAGACAGATTTGAATAAACACGGAGAGAAACATAGCTGGAAGGCAGCATAAGAAACAGCTAGCTAGGTGATATACATGCAAAAACAAAAGAATCCCGTTGTTTTTTTTTCCATATGTAATTTGAAATGAAAGACGGGGATTAAGATCTTTCAGTTTTTATCCTTTTCCCAGGAAAATAATTTAAAACTTATCTTAGGAGGGGGTCTCATTACATTTTTTGGCTTCAGTGGATCAATAAAAAATAAGAATTTATTAAAATGCAGACAGGCATCTCTGAGTTCTGTTTCTAGCAACAAACTATTTTGACTTTGGGCTGCAGCACCGTAGAGTCATTTTCCTGCACGTTTGAAAGATGAGCATCTTTCAAGGTGACTAGGTTAGGGTATATACTGTTTTTGTGATACCATTCATCCCGGCTCCAGCTTGTATCTAAGAATATCATTTATGAGCTTGAAAGTCAGGCATGTTTTTTAAGTCAGAAATGAAGGCAGCAAAAGCACAGCGCTGCCTGGATTTTCATGTTTTGAGTCCCTGCTCATACTGTTGTTCTTTGCCACAAACAATCTGCAGCAAAACAAGTTTGGGAAAAGCACGCTGAAGGTTATGAAGAAAGGCCTGGTGCCAGCCTAACATCACATCAATCTTTTCTTTAAATCTGATGTTTACCCAAGGCGGCGTGAGGTCAGGGAAGGAAAAGCGAAGCAGGCAACAAAATTAACTCCTTGTCCCTGAGCATCAGAGGCTGCAGGAAATGATGCTGGTGAAAGGGCAAGGGGCAGAGAGTGGCTATTTCAAATTAGATACCTATGATCTGTATATCTTCCTAGAAGTCAGACAGCCGATGCCTTTATATACTTTTATTATTTTAATTCCACACTCATGCCTTGGCCTGTCCCCACTGCTCCAGCCTGAAAGGGCAGTCGTGAAGAGAGGTGGATGTCACTCCAGGACTAAACCCACTGCACAGCTCTGCTAAGCTGCTGGCTTCAGTGCAACGCTGCAGATATGGGAACTGATTTGGTGGATTAACGTGTTAATGCCAGAGAAACTCCTCTGAAAGCAACTCCACAGCAGCTGAGACCAGGGAGGCTGCTCCTGCAGCATGGACTCTACAGCCACAGAGTCCAGCAGGACTCAGCAACTCTACATGGTGCTCTAGAGCCTGAAGCCGAGGCCTGAAGGTGGAGATTATCCTTAGACAACAGCAAAAGCAGTAAATTATTCTCTCATGAACTAACCACATAATTATTCCAAGGCCTGAATAAGTCTACTCAAGTGCGTAAACCTATCCAGGTTCTTAGAACAATTATTTTGAGCAGAAGGTCCCCTTGTATCTGCTCAGAACTGCTCAGCCAGGAGACAAGCACAGGCTGGAAGAGTGAGGCACCAGCAACCACTCCATCTCCGATTAAGAGCAGTGCCAGTAAACCCAGTGCATTTCCACCACGCTAGGCTGCAAGAATGGGAAATGTAGCAGGTTCCTCCACGCCTGTGGGAGGGCAAGAATCTTGTAGGAAAAGACAGCTCTAAACGGTCTCCTCTTTTATTTTGCTAACACTGCGACTGCACTTCTAGCTCCCTAGTGCCTGTGTGGATGGGCTGAATGCACATAAAGAAACTCCCTTGTTACAGTTCTCCTTTTCCATTCACTTTAATGCTCTCTGAATTCAGGAGGACAGACAGATGTTGTCAGCAACCCTTCACTTAAGACTTCCCTTACAAAAAATTATTGTCATTATTCTCACTTTTGAGTTCTAACTCAAATATCTTGTTATAAAGAGGACAAGTCTGCAGGGTAACTATTGCTCCCTATTTCCACTGAAATTAACAGAATATTTTGGTGGTGTTTCCTGCAAGCAAATCCCTGCAGTGTTAGGCCCCCCTCTAAAAGATATCAGGATCTGCCTTGTAGTTTTTTTGTATTCCTACGGGATTCTTCTCAGTGCATTCCAAAAACAGACCAATCAACACAAACAAGCACAGCAATAATTTCAGGAGTCGTGCTCCATATTGCCACCAAGAAGTGAAACTACGTCTTAAGCTACCTTGAATTTTAAAGAGCACAAGGGGGGAAAGTAAAACCTAATTTCACACAGGGAAAAATAAAAAATAAATAATTAAAATATATGGAAAAAAGACCTTAAAATATTTCTTAAATCATGTGAAAGACAGAATTTAAGAGTATTTCTTTGCAATTAATGGATGTAGGATCCCTTTTAGGCCTTTTCCAAATCCCTTATTTCTCAGAGTCTTTCACACTTACAGGTCTGGCAGTGATTTTCCGTGGGTCCCCAGCATCGTCCAGTGCATGACTTGTGGCATCGGCCGCCTTCGGGACAGAAAGAGAGAGAAATTAGACATTTGCTTTCCTTCCATTCTTCAGTCCCCATGGGCTGCTCAAGAGAAAAAGCCATTTCTGTCTTGGGAGGCTTTCTATGCACCACCCGGGTTGAAAACAGTGCCTATAAAAAGACTAGAAAGAGCTAGAATTGGTGTCAAACATATATAACATTATAGTACTTATCTTAGCACTTTATAGCTGAAATCCCTCTCTGCTACATATAATGACTGGAACACTGTAACACCAGAAAAGATGACCAATTTAGAAGGACTAAGGAGTAATTTCATTTTCCAGGGCTATTAATATAATGGCTACTCCATGTGTTCTACATGAGACTCATTCCTCCATAGGAAGAGGGGCGTCTGTGTTGGAGAGAACACGAGATATCAGTTTGGCTGCCGCTTCCCCTTCCCTCCTGACTTCCACCCTCTCGGAAGCGCGCTCTCCATGCTGGGATTCCCACTGCAACTTGCATAGAGAGGTAACACAGGAAAAAACTTCACGCATCCCTCTGATGACCCCTAACTGCAGATGCCTCCTGCACAAGCTCTGCGTAAAATGAAAACCTCTGTATTCAAAAGTCCTAGGTGAGCTGATGCTCGGTCTGCAACTAATGCCGTACCCAGCCAGCTCTACCCGTCCTGGAAATAAAAGGGATGCAGCATCCCCAGAAGTCATTTTTTAAAGGATTTTAACTTGCACGCCTGCTTCCCAAAACATGACTTTGTTTGACAATGTCAAATGAGCATTTGCATCTAAACAGAGATATTCAACAATATAGCGAGCAAAGGCTGCCAGGTCTCTGTCTTCTCACTGGGACCCCCAAGTCTCTGCTTCGCTGCTTTCCCCCTTCTCAGCTGCACAGACCAAGCAGGGAGCGGAGCTTGCAGGCAGCACACCTGCAAATTACATTCTTACAAGTCTTTTTGAAGGTCAAATGCACTGAGAATTAAGAGCCAAAGGCAAACCTCCTCCACGCAGCGTGTCTATGCTGGCGTGTTTGTTTAAGCAGCAAGTGAGTTTGCTCTCAGTATGAACCGGTCCAGATTCTGCCCTCACATCACTCAAAGCTTCTCCTGTTTTTTCCCCACTGTAGTAAGGAGAGGTTGCTCCCCGTTAAAGACCAGCTTCGTAACTCTTAACACGAAAGCAATCCCATGGAAGTCAACGTAAGTAGCTAGGAACATCAGGAACATCCATGTGAGGAACTGTGCTCTGGGTTAGGTCTAAATGTCAGCCTTAAGGGATAATAAATGAAAACAATGAGGTCCTTAAAATAATTGCAGTGCTTCTCACAGCTCTTTCCCTACACCTTTCTTCTGGTATGCTTCCAAATTATGTCTTACAGCAGCCACCATGAGGAGGTTGGTGAAAGATGTAGTGATTTTTAGATCTCTGAGTCAAACACAGATTTGAGTGAAGATTTATTACACGATTCTTTGCATAAAATAGATTATTCCGTTTCATTTTATTCTTTGGGTGTCTAAAACACATGGAAGGAAGTTCTAAAGGAAACAGCTAATGAAGAAGTGTCAAACTATGAAACTGTAAAAGAGTTCCTCTCCTTTGTTTTCATGCACCAAAGTGAATAAAGTAGCAGAATTCCATTTCTCCCTGTGATTTCTTCCACTGGGCCTTGAGATCAAAAGATACTGAGCATCCTGAAGCGCTGGGGACAACCACTAAGACCTGAGAACACTTAGCACTAGTTGGAAAACCTCAAAGTTTGCAAATGGAGAAAAGTCTCACCTCTCAGAGTTCATCAGGACTCCTTGGCCCACTTTGCACGAAGTGTGCATTTTAGATGGTTTTTAGCAGATTAATAAATGTTAGTGTGGGTAACACACTGATACGGGAATATGAAAAAACACAGCAGGAAGAAGGGGCTTTGATGGTTACAATCCATGCTTATAAGCAGCTTTCTTATCTAACAGTCTAAAATAATTATCAAAATACCTATATCAAAATACCTATAAATCATTTATACCTTCCACAAACTACTTGTAAACTCACCCTTAACCTGAAAGTTAACTCCTGTAAAAATACTAGAGAGGCCATATAGGTGTTTCCAGATATAAACAGTCTATGGAGTTTCCAGCATCCTCAGCCAGAAGAGCTTTTCATTTTCCCACTGTCTAGACATGGAATAAGGTTTAAAGAAGGTCGCCTGATGTTTTTCTAAGCAACCAACATTCCTCAGTTTTACGTATGAGACACATTTTATTGCAAAATCAAAACATAATTCAGCCACCCCAGCAGAGCATCAACAGGAATGAGAGACACTATTGTCACGAGGGACGGCTCTGCCTCTATCAGGCTGCGCCGATGCCCCCCGTCCTTGTCTGACAATTCCTATTGTCACACGTTCATTCATTCACGCTCCCTTGTTAAGGAAAAAACGTTTCGCCTTTCCTACAGCCCCGTGCTAGTGTTCAGATCGCGTCTATTGATAGGAAAGCTAATTACCTAGCACGGAGCCTGGCGCTTTCCAGGATTTCCTCTCCTTGTGGCAGCAGGGACAAGTCTTGCTATGGGAAGAGGAACTCAAGGAGGAAGACTCCTAGGGAATTACGTAGGACTCCTCTCCCTCTGGCTGGAAAAATTATTGGGTATAGAAACATAGGGGCAGATCCTCTCCAAAGCGCCCTGCTTTCCCTGCTCTCAGGCGCCTTCTCCTCAGGGAATATCCCGTTTCCCAGCACTACCTCCACCACGGCACGGGTAAAAGCAAATCCCCTCCAAGCACGGCCTGCCCCAGGGCCTCCGGCCGCAGCCAGCCCCTCTCTCTGCTCTGTGTCTCTGCCCAGCCCCTCTCTCTGCTCTCAGAGGCAAGAAGGGAGGGAGGCCTCGAGCACGGCACGGAGCGGGGAGATGAAGGCAGCAGCCGCGGCCTCGATGCGCTGATTGGGGTCTAGTCACCCACACAACATAAAAACCTGCACGCCCGACACCGCCTGAAAGTTTGCACTGATAGAGCAATGAGGAGCCATTAATCGCCCCCAATTTTAGCTGCGGCGAGTGGGGGCCCTGACTTCCCCACCGCAGGAAAAGCCCCACGTGGTGAAACCCATCCCTGCTCACGCAGCTGGGGGGACAACAGGGGCACAAGCAGCGGCCGACGATGACCAGCCCGGCCACAAACCGGGCACGTTCCTCTCCTCGGCACCTCGTGCAGCGCCGGGACAGAAATCCCTGCGTGGATACAGCAGGTTTGCACCTTCGAGGTGCTCAGCAAACCCACAGACACGTTGAGGTCTTCCTGGCCTTGCTTCGTACCAGCTCCTCCACCCCTGCAAAGGATCAACGCAGTCGAGACCACATAAGTCAAAATAACGTCCCGTGATAATGTCCCTGCAATGCTGCCAAAGCGGTAGCAAAGTTAGAAGAGAGGGGCAGGCAGTTTTCATTTTTTTAAGCAAAGTAATAACGTCAGAGAAAGGAAATGAAAAGCTGGAACTGAAGTGGCTTTTAAAAGTCGCTTCGCATTTTCTTGACGCCATTTAATATTCCTGGAGCCTGGCTGCGTGCAGTTGGACACGCTGAAGTTTTAATAAACTTTTTCCTAAATTAGGTGGAAATTTCAGAAAGGCGCTCCCCATTCCCATGACATTTGGAGGCCAGTTTTAGACTAACTTTGGGTAAGTATCACAACATGCTTATTTAACTGTAAATGCTTATCCAAGACATATCTGCGGCTGCTCTGCACAGAAGGGATTATTACAGAACCATTATGGCACAACAGAAACCCTTTCTCTGCTCGAAAACAATGCTCGGGCTCATACGCCTGCATTTCAATGCCCCGTTTGCTATGCACAAATATCCAATGAAAATACCATGCAAACAAACGCCAGGCTGTAATTTGGAGGGTAATTTTCGGCTCCCGGGGAGCGGAGGAGTTTCCTGTGCACATTCTGCAGCACCACGTAGCCTGCGGAATCGGGCGTGCAGGAATGGATGCAATGTGCATAAACCACAGGAAAACACTGAGAGTTTTGTAGGATGCAATGTGCATAAAACCACAGGAAAACCCTGTCTTACTCTGCAAGTATTCCAAATACCACAGCCCTGCAGGAATGCTTCACTAACGATGGCTTTTCTGGGCTTTTCCACCTAAGTTCCAAGCTCCTAAATGAAGACCAGAAGGAAGGTTTTGGAAGCTGCTTTGAATCCTGGCCCGAGGAGATGTCAACCCTGCCCCTTGCAGCATTACTTGCCCCAGAAGCCAGGCACCCTGTGCTCACTGTTCAGGTTTTATTTGGTGGTGGTTAGAGGCACCGTGTCTCCACTTGGCGCCGTATCCACCTTCTTTCCAAATCGGTTTCAAGGGCATCCACCGATTCACAAATCCCTCCCAAAAACACCGGTCAAAGGCATTTATCAGGCACCTTAACTGATTCCCTTCGTTCAAAACACACGTTCCGAGCTGAGGAAAACAATTCCAGGTAACTCCAGGCAATTCGCCCTGCTCTACTAATGTAAAGTAAGTTCCCTGCACCACTAGCTTTCATGTACTAAAAGCCTGGAGTGCAGCAGACTCTTCACACCGTTTATTTCTCCTCCATCTTCAGGTCCATGAGCTTGGCAAAAACTATGTTTTAAAATAAGTGCCTTCTGATAATGTATTTTCCTCTCAATTCTGGGTAATAAAGAAATTCTCTCCTGCCTAGAGAGGCTGAACTGCAGGGAAAGCCACCTCGGGGAACAGGGAACCAAAGCAGCTTGCGGGATTTGCGGGCTGGCTACACTCAGCACTGCTTTAAATATCTTTCCAACCGAGCGTGTTGTAACTGCTGGTAAAGCACAACCTTGCAAACACTTGCAGGGCGCTGCTCTCGCAAGGAGGGGTCACAAAATGGGTTATTTGCTGCTTTTTTTTAACCTCTCAGATCGGTTCTTGCCCTTGTTGCAGCAAGGCGCTCTGCGCCAAGCCCACCTCTCTGCAGCGGGCCCGCGCTCGGGTCTCCAACACATGTTTAAAATGTGAATTGAGCTCCAAGAAACGGCCTCAGTGAGAGGCTGTGATTTAACAAACTCCACAATAACAAATGTCCTCAGCTTTTGCTTGCTGGGCTGCCATTTCCTCCGCAGGTGGCTTCCAGTTTGGACGTGCACCAGAAGGGAGACCCTAGCTGTGCTCCAAGGCGCGTGCTGCATTTTCAGCACTTAACCACGGCAGAGCACAGCGCTGCAGGAAGGCTGGGACGAGCCGCCCGAGGCTGCTGGAGCAGCCCGGTCTCCCTACGGATCACGTAATTCCTTCAGGCCTCACTGCCCGACGGTTTGACCCAAGCATAAATTCCCAGATAAGGCACGGTGTGCAGGAACGATCCTCTGTGCATGTCAGAGCAGTCACTGCTGGCACCCGGTGTTCGCAGCGTGTTCACAGAAACGCCCTCTGAAATACACGGCGTGGACCTTGCCAGGGGTGTTTGCACATCCACGTGGCTCCTTTCCTCCACTAGCCATTAAGGATGGGGCTTTTGGCTTTAAATTAGACTGGCACAGAGATGTTTCTGCTAAGTTTCTACCACATCGTCCCCATTCCCGCAATATTTTAGAGGATCCCTTCCAAAAAACCACAGTACCTTCCCGCACTGGCTCCAACCGTGGAAAAGGAAAGGCAAGAAAAGGAAAAGGAGGAGAAATGGAGGCAACACTCACTCGAATGAGCTCAACACCCACCCTACAGACACGGGTACGTTCAATACAGCTACAGCTTCCAAACGCATCCACTTGGGAAGGTCAAGCACAACCCGCAATCCAGGAGAGCCGACTGCCCACGCAGCCACACGCCCGTCCCATCTACTTTCTATTCTTTTAATTAAAACGCAGCGCGCCGGCTAAATGCTAAACATTTAATTAGATTTGTCTCTACGTTTCAATGTTAATAAAGCGCACGGAAAACACATTAAGCAGCAGCTAATTGGGGCTCTCCAGAAGTAGCTGCAAGCGAGCAATTACACTGCCATCGGGGTGGCCTTCCTTGGGGACCACCGCCGCGCCGAGGCTTGTTAGTATTCCAGGGAAAGCATCCCAAAATCCCGGGCAATAAAATATATGGATGACAGGGAAACAGTCGGGAACTGACAGGGAAACCAGCAAATTACAGTGAAGAGCAGCCAGTGTTGAAGAGTCAACCAGGCTAGCTGGTAAGCGGGAGCCAAAGCCAGTTTGGAAGGAAGGCTTTGGTTAGGAAGCTCAAGGCAGGGAAAGAGATGATGTTCTGAAGCCTGTGCACACAGAGAAACCTTAAATTAACCCTTAATCCTTAAATAAACCCCTAAAATGAGAGGCAATAAGTAAGCCAGAGGGAAGATGTTTCCAAGCTACTCCTTCTCCTCAGTAGCTGGTGGATTTGAACACACGCACGGCCACGACGGCACCTCTGCTCCCCATGCAGCTCGTGGCCACGGAGGAGGCTCCCGCGGCGCTCAGCAAGGCGCCGTCTCCACATTAATGGGGCAATTAGATCTACAGTGATGACACCACAGTGCCGAGTTACAAAGAGCAGGATCTGAAGCTGTTCTGCTTGGAAAAATCCTTGCCAAAACTCCAGATTTCTTCCCACTGCTACCAGGGGTCTGGCCAAAAGTCAGTTCTAGCCAAGAGAAAAGCTTTGCAAAAATCTCAATTCACTTTATAATCAGAAGTTCCAGTCTGGGACAGTACTAAAGCCTGCTTAATCTTCACTGGTTTCAGTTGTTGCTTGGCACGTGTTGACACGAACTTCTACCGAGCAGTAAACGGGAAAATGAAAAGTCATCTTTTAATCTTTCCTTTTAATCTATCCAAAGCGCTACCAGCTCCATCACGAAAATGCATCCATAGCGCTTCAGTATTTTTTTTTGAACACATTATTGATTTATTTGGATCTGTGCTATTAGCTATGCGCAATGACCCCAGCTTCATAATTCAAACCCTTCAGACTCTTCTGTGAAATGAAATCTCCAAGCAAAGCTCAGCTGAAAATTGGGATTTGAGACCAGAGTCCTTGTTAGAAGCTACCAGGGTGCTCGAGCATCGCTCCGAGGGACACTGGGGACACGATAGGGACACTGGGGACACGATAGGGACACTGAGCAGAGTGCTCCAGTGTCCAGAGGTGCTGAACTTTTCCTAAAGCTGTTGGGAGAGGAGGAGGAGTCCCACCTGACTAGAGCAGGTTTAAACAAGAAGCCTAATCCCACGGAATGACAAGGACACGTCTGCTTGAGCTCATGGGTTGCTTGGGGAAGGAGAGAGGAGAACCTTTCAGAGCTGCAGAAGTAAATTCAATAGTACAAACCTAATGGGAAACTTTGCTCTTTAGGTGAAGCAACTTTGATATTCCCACTGCTAGGTGTCCAGCTTGAAGACCTCAAGTACAAAATTCTGATATCAGCAGAAGAGAAGGCTGTTTTCAAAGCACAGTTAATTCAAAAAGCTGCAGCTACGAGGCACTACAGCGAGCAAATTTCAGCGTGCACGTCCCAGTGCCAGGCTCGGAGGTGCCCGTCCCCAGAGTGCCGGGCTGCGGGTGGCCCCGACACGACATTTGGTTACTCCGTCCCAGCAGCACAGGAGTGACTCATCTCAGTCTGCCACGGGGCCTCTGCAGAAAAGCACCAAAGACTCTGTGACGCGCTGAGCATCTTCTGCCACAGTGGGAAATTAGCCCGGCCAGAAGGGCACATTGCCCAGCTGACCACGGAAAGTGACTGGGGCCAAATGTCAGAAGAATCATATATCCTCTTTAATGATGCTCTATACAGTTTGCTATTGAGGGCTTATAACTTAAAACTCACTTCTCCGAGTACTTGCTATACCAGTACAAATGCATTGTCTTAATTGTTTCTTGAGCTACCACATCTATAACTGCACTTTCTCCTATTTCTTGACGAGTAAATAGTAAGGTTCCCTCATTCCTTTGAGTGATTTTTTTGTTTTTGAAGGCTTTATACACACATATATATAGGTACATTATAAGACACAGAGGCCCAGGAAGCTATTTAATTTCAGTTATTTTTAAAGGCATTCGTGCACCTGACTGTTGAACAAGATTTCAGCAAGGAAAAGCAGCTGTCATTTTTCTCAGATATCCCCAAAAGCCTCAACGCTTGGGTTAAATCATTTTAGCCATTTCCTGACTTTCTGTATAACGAGGCTTAGATTTTTAGCTATGTAAGTTGCAAAGACAGAACTTGGTTTGGATTTGCTAATTATATCAAGAATTTCGCGGGACCTGGGAATAGCACTAAATCCAGGTTCTAGGAGGAGGAAACCTGTGTTTATGAAACTAAAAACCAATCAATTAGGTACTTTTCAATCCCAAACAAGGGGAAAAAAGAGATACAGCTTTTTAACAAACACAAATTTCCATCACCACTGAAATAACACTGTTCAGACTTGCACCCTGGTCTACTAGGAACAAACAGCATCACTTGTAATGTTCCCTCCCTATATTCTGAAGCACTTCAAAAGGAACAAAAAGAAAAAACAAGAAAACAGGGCTTAGGTACATAGATTCTTTCATCCTGGCGTAGGAAGCAACATTCGCTTGCATTAACTTCAGGTCGTGATTCCACAAGTATTCAGCACTCATCTCCCTCTGATCCCACTGGAGTCGCCAGCAAAATCACTAGCTCAGAAAGATAGTATTGATGTTGGCTGCTTTTCTAAAAGAGCTTATTGCCTTACTATTGCAGAAGTATTTGTCTGGAAGAACTGTCAAAGGTTAAGAAAAAAAAAAAAAAGGAAGAAAAACAGTAACAGAATAGAAGAAAATAACTACCGGAATTTATTCTTGTTGAAATCATCATTGATAAAAGAGTGCAGGCATGTGCTAATCTTCAAAGGTTTTATCTGCTCAGAACTGATAACTCACCAGCGATGATTCTTTCCTCTTTTTTAACATGCAAATACCATAACTGCAACTGTGCAGAGTTTGCAGGCAGAGGGGCTCGAGCCTGAGCTCCAGCATGGCCAAGCAAGGCACACAGATGCAAACCAGCCTGTGCCAGCCCTACCCCACCACGAAGCCTAGGGGTAGGAGGGCACTGTCCCTTACAAATTATGGCTCTCTTACCTGACTTTTAATTCTGTATTTCTCACTTACAGCTGAGGGATTGATGGTTTTTCTGGGCTGCTGTGGGAGGTGAAGAGGTCCTTTCCACATCCTTGAGGGGTAACTTCAGGCTTGCTAAAGTGATATGCAGAACACGCAGAGCAATAGCCTACTGTGGCGGTGGACCTGCTATCAGACACAGACTTCCTCCCAGCCTAATCCTGAATCTCGGTGCTGGTACATCCTTAGAGCACTGTTAATAGCCTGGTATTCATTCCCAAGACACCTGACTGCTTTACGGAATATTCTACGCGAACACTTTGCATCACTGCCACCACCAGTCGCTAAAGTCTTCATTCATTGCTGCCATGTGAATTACCCAAGTAGTACTGAAGGTGAATAACCCCAGGGAAGGGAACTGAAGAAACGGATCAAGCTGATTATAATCAAGGCATACAGATGCTCCAGGGTTGAAAAATGGTGCATTAAAAAGGAGAGAACATGATGAGAACAGAGAAACATTGGGTATATTGAAGACATCCTCTCACACACATACAAATCATTGTGGGATAAATATATTCAGGACAACAGAACAGCTGCTTCTTTGGGGTTCATTCAGCATCTAAAGTCAAAATATCCCCAAGCTTGTTAAACAACCACCGCAGGAGCTAATTCTGATACCAGGGACAGCACATTGTGAGCCAAGGCACAGCCCGAGCCGCAGGAACAACCACGGCCCAGGCAGTACTGACTGCCCTTCCCCAGCACCATCCTTGGCAATGGGCAGGAAACACAGGTAAGAGACAACACAGGACACAAAATAACATTCACAAATACCCTCTATGGACACTACGGAGTGTTTCTAAACGAGCCTACAAAGCCACCTATCGCTGTAGGGTGAGAACTGGCGAATGCCCTTGTCCCCACAGGAAATACCTGAGGCCACGTCCATGCTGTGCTGCTGACGAGCAAGAGAAGTGGTACTTACAGCCCGAGCTGCCGTTCATTGGCACCAAGGTGAAGTTGGAGGCCCAGGGGTTCCGCACGATGTCCTGCCAGTGGATGGTGTCTGCGAAGCACAGGAATTTGTTCTGGCCGACGTACACGCCGCCATTCAGGATTTCTGCAACAAGAGGCAGGAGAAGACGTGTAAGACCCGAGACGCGGAGCCAAGCCGGCCCGTGGCTGCTCTGCCTGCTGGGGAGGCAGAGGGCATGACACTGAAACGCAGAAATTCTCACCACAGGCTCGCCTAACGCTCTGGAAATTGGAGAGCAAAGCAGCTTATAGTATTTGTGAACGGCAAACCATTTATTTACACAGAAACACCCCGACGAAGATGCCACGGATTACAGCGTCTTCACCCCAGACAAGGGGATCCGACAGGCGCTAGGTGAGGCCCTGGGTTAATCTGTTGCTCCAGCGTAATCCAGGAACTAACGGTACTGCTCTCGGTGAACAAAACACCGTTCAGGACTGCATTGACTCTAAAAACACAAGCAATCAATCACACTATGCCGAATTCCATTAATGCATGAACATTAAAACATATTCAATAAGCTGACGAGTTTCCAGGGGGTAGGAATTTCCGGATCCAGCAGTAAATAAGCGAGCTGCAGTTATCCCAAGGCCTGCAAGAGCATTTCTCTGCCATCACGCTGCACTGCTGTAACACGCTCCATATTCTAATCCCTTCTGCAGGGCCGCACACACTTTTTTAGCTCGGTGAATCACTATCAACCTTCAAATTTTCCTAAAGCTCCTGCAGACTCCCTTTATATCAAGCTTAGTCACAAATACTGTAAGAATTTCAATAAAGAGGCCGCGTTCTTTTACGTATTTGACATACGGGAACGGAGAAAAAAGAACAGATTTGTGCTGTGAATTATTTTGTCCATCCTCCTGCCTAGGTTATGATCCAAACCCACCCCAAGGTGCCCAGCTGGGAGCTGCTGGTCCAAGTGAGGTGCTCTGGGAGCAGGCGGATGAGTTGGCTACTCCTTACCTGGAAACGGGCAGGCCAGGACACTTTGTTGAGGGAAATTTTGAAAATCAGGTAAGTTGAGAAGTTCACTAACATCAAATTGCTCCCTTATTTCAGTGCACATTTATGTTGGCT
Source organism: Nothoprocta pentlandii (assembly GCA_013398315.1). Taxonomy (NCBI): domain Eukaryota; kingdom Metazoa; phylum Chordata; class Aves; order Tinamiformes; family Tinamidae; genus Nothoprocta; species Nothoprocta pentlandii. The sequence continues at coordinate 360,162 of VZSG01000321.1, forward strand.
AGTTTAACCAAGCTGCCTCATTTCCCTATCTCTACAGACTCCATGTGGCAAATCTCAACATAAAAACACTCTCACTGTAGTTGGAAGGTCCATCGGGGCTTCCTCTGGAGCCCTGACTTCTTTTTACCTTCCAAACCCCTGTTAACTCCCACTATTTCCCTTCCTTGTTTCTTAACCTGCCTCCGGTATTTCCAAAGCCATACGACTTTCATTAAAGTTAAGAGGAGCAATGCAGCTCAAACCCCATGCACCACTTAGTGTCACAGATTCAAGCCTCAGCAAAGAAATTCTGAAGGTTAGTTACTAATGGTGCCTTAGAATGACATTAAGTGGTGCTATACAGCCAGGAGTGTCATCCTCCTTAAAGAGGCATTAAGGGTAAATCTCTATTATTGTGCCAGTGATTAAGGCTGCTTGATAGTCCTCCTCTCCAAAGGAAATCTTTAAGAGCTGGAGTGGGATTGCGGGCGTTGCCAAACAGCAAGGAATGAATTATTGCACTTTTCGCTCAACATTTCAGGGGTTACAGACCACAGTCCATGAAGAAGGTAGCCCCTGTGTAAGGTACATATTAAATAACGGATCATCCATAAAAACAATTTTTCTATCATATTATTCTGTTCAAAGGACTAATATCTAGTTCTTAGAAACAGCAGGTTTAAAGCTTTTCATTGAAAAGGGGCTTAAAAATGAAAACAATAACGGTAAAGAGTCCAGATTAGAGGCACAGCAATGATTTCTCTGTATGATATTCTTATGGTCCCTGAAAAAAACCCATACAGCATCTGTTAGCAATTCTGCTCTGGGGAAAAAGTGGGACTTACAGGAACACTGGCAAACATCATTAGTCACCATCTCCCTATTTTGTCCCAGCTATACAGGATTAGTTAATCTGCTATGGCCCAAATCTAAATAAAGTCTAAAAATAATGTCTAACAAGCTGTGAAATACGGAAAAATCTACATTCAGGGCTTTTTTAAACACTTGCACATTGTTCCAAATAGTGTCCCTATCAGGCCATACATCTGAGCACCTGCCACTGGCATAATTTACTCTTTTAGAGCATTCATTCTTGACAATACCCATCAAATTGTCTTCTTTCCCTCAGGAACTTTGATGCATCCTTGTACATCAGGCAGCATCTCTCTCTTGACGAGTCACTCCTCTAGTTTCAATTTGTGGAGAAAGAAATTTTTCAGCTTAAAAGTAAAGAGAACCTGGCCCCTCATTACTGTCAGGGTAAAAACCTGCCAGCCTTCGCTGTGATTTACTAGAAGCAAACATGGAAAATGCTCTAACTTCCCTCATCAGTGAATAAAAAGCGCTGCACTCGTTATCTTACCCCAAAACATGATGCAGTGTCTTGATCTGCCCCGACTTGTACTGCTTTCCACAGAGGAGCTGATTAAAGTTTACCAGCCTAGCAGTGACCATGGGTCTAGTCATGCACTGGGGCCCTAATAAGATCGGTAATAATATCAAGGCCGGGCTTTTATAGACCATAAAATAAATGCGAGTTCAAAGTTGAGTCGCCTCTAAAGCAGCTTTGTGCCGCGTTCCCTCTTCCGCTGAATCCCCATTCACTCCAGCTCGCTCTGCTGCTTTCCCGTACGCTCCTCCTCGCGGGCAGAGATCTGCAGAGCTCGCTTGGCTCCACCGACCTCACCAACCCAACCACGTTTTGCACTTCAGGGCCTTCCCTTAGCAAGAACAACGCTGGCAAAGACCTAATAAACCCCGCTACGTGTTGAGCAAATGAAGCACAAATGTAATCAATATACAATAGAGCTGCCGGATAATGAACTCATCATCATAAAGTCATCATCTCATTCTGATTTACTGCACCGAAAGTGAGACATAAAGTTAAACAATAAACAGGAGGAGAAAGGCAGAGGTTTCTGACTACGTGGGTGAGCTAGCAAGGCAAGCCAGGCAGAAACCAACCTTCTTCTCCCACGTGTGACACCTGAAGCTGTTTTTGCTGAACTCTTCCAGGGACTGGGGTAGGAAATGAAGTGAGATGTTCCCTAGTTCCTACCAAAAAAGCTCTGGAAAGCCCAGGATGGGCAGCAGAGCATCAGCTCAATCTGCTGCTACCATGCTGAGGGCAAATGTTCCCATTGGGCTTCCATGCTAGTCAAGGCCACAGAGCCACCAAAGAGTCCCTCTGCCTTGTTATTTTATGCAAAAAGAGATACCTGCATGTTACTAAAATTTGACGTTTTTATCCATGTAGTCAAAACCAGAAAGGCAATAGTCACCATTTCTGCTATTTTTTTTCACTTCCATCAGCCCAGGAATGAAGCAGGACTCTCACCCCTGAACTCTGGTAGCCTATCATACAATATGAACAACCGAAAAATGAAGCACCCAAGTGCACCTTATCCTCTCCATAACATGCCAGGACAGGTACATCACACACCTGGCCTGCAAGCTTCAAGAAGTGGCTGAATTCCTAACAGTCATTCCAATGCAATGGAGAATTTGACCAGAGCCATTGGAAGATTGTTATGACCGCTGTAATAAAGCAAAAGGCCACTATATTTACATATCTACTGCCATTTTCGACTGCAGATGGAAATCACTTTTCTGCATGCATCTGTTAAAAGGGCATTTTCTTCAGCTGGCCTTTTCTTGTGTACAGGGTATTCCCTCCTGGCCTACACTATCCAATTTCTAATGTGGACTAAGTTAGCAAGACACGTTCACACTCCGCAGTGTATCCTGAAGTGCAAATAACTCGTGTGCGCTCATAAGCAGGGGGTGCTGGGGCAGAGAAAGGGGAAGGAGGTCATCAGGAAAGAAAAAAGAGTTTGCAAAGTTCACTGCACACTGTTTCTTTGCCCTCAAAAGCAAAGGAGAGGACATCTCATACCCACCCCAGGCGATGCTCTGCTAAGCAGCGGTCTTCTGCACCACCCCACGCAAGGTGCACGCTGCCCATTCATGTTGCACGGGGCACATTGCTGACGCCTGGCCTTAATTTTCAAGGTCAGTCTTCACTTGAGCTGCTGCATCTTTGCACGCTGACACTGGTGCATGTTCCCCATCACTGTCCAGACGATGGGATCTGCTGTCAGGTACTGCCCCCGTCTCAAAGCACCGCCGTGTCTCACTCAGGATGCTGCACGTCCTCTCTCAAAGCAGCTTTGGCCTGGAAATTTCCTGCCCAACCAAGTCTGGTTTTGAGCTCTTAGCAGCAAGTTGCTGATGACCCTCTGGGAAAGCACTTCAGGTTCGTCATTAATAAGTTATGCCTTAAAGGGTAATGAGCACTGGGTGCTTTAGGAGACAATAGCTCATCCATCATCAATCAAGATCTGAAGTTTTTATACAGATGATTTAAGAAGAGTTGGACTGTGTAAAATTGAAATGTCACATTTGTATTGGGAGATGGGGGGAGTTTGATAATGAAAATGAGAGCTTTAACCTTCTCCATTTCAGCTCAATGACCATGCTCTGAAGCTCATGGAGGTGGAATGTGTGTACCAGCCAGGAGGCCCAGACAGCCTTCGATCTCAATTACACCACGTCGAGTAAAGATTATTTGGGCCATTAGCTGGAAGTCAGTCTCAGGGCTTGATGCTAACAGTAAGATATTCTTTATTTCTATCAAAAGCAGTCAGTGTTACGTGCCAGCTGTGGCTCTCCACTTCCATTTGCTCAATAAGGGCTAAGAAAACTGTACTGTAGCACCAAAATGTAGCCACTGATATTAGTGTGTCAATAAGAACAGAGCCCTTCTGATTACATTTCACTGAGCTTGACAGGCTCCTTTCCATCACTTCATCACAAACATGCATGAGGAAGGACACACGAAGCCCTTACGAATCCTCTAGCTACTTGACTGAGGAACATCTGCCCGGGGTCAACCCTTTCTTTAAGAATAGCCCCAAACTGAGTATCTGCTTCGCAGACAAGCGGAGCCGTGTTAGCCAGCTCAAGGAAGGCATTTGCACCTTATCTGCTCAGATTATTGCTGTCTCCGTAGGCGACCTGCATTATTCCTTCTCACAGTCACATGAAAACGCACATGTCAGATCATTAGGCAAGTTACTCTCTGCAAGTTACTCTCTGAAAGGAAACAACACAGTGCATTATTCCCCCCTTCCCAGTAAACACAGCAGATTTACAGACCCATTTCCTGATAGCCCTATTCTCGGGGAACCGTAACTCAGGGTGTAACTTGGTGTCCAGCTACTGGGGCCCGTTGGGGCTTGTGCCCTAAGTGGTTACCGAGACCATCAGGCCCACAAATGCAGCCACGGGGCCCCACTGGGTGCAGGGAATAGACAAAAGCATCCCAAACACCATGGAAGTCTAAGGAAGAGCCGAATGAAATGGGCAACACAAAAGCCTTGCCCATCTGAAAGGGCAGAACACAGCTGGGTATCAACGCAGTTTAAGACACGCTTATTTTCTGCAAAAACAGCAGTGTTGCAGGATATAAATGACTTACTATAGGCACCCTGCAAATACTTGGGTATCTCTCATATCTCTCCACAATCCACGTAGACCGACTTGCCTCAGTGGCTGCTCCTCTCAACGCATCTTGCAGCAGTTATGGCACATTCCAGCTGCTTGGACCTTCCACAACGTCCAGGTGACATAAAGGCCTCTTATCCTCAGTCCAAGAGCAGTCCACATCCATACCCTTCCCCTCCCTCGTATCTCCCTTCCCCAGGCAGTCTCAAGCACAGCTGGCAAAATCCCCTCCTCCGCCTCCACTCCAGTCAAGTCATCCGGCTCCAGCAATCCCCACTCTGCTCCGATGACTGGTGGATAAAGACACGCTGATTCCAACCAACACTGTTTTCCTTAACCACGCACCTGCCACCAGCATCACAGTGCCCGTGATGTTAATTAACATCAGGGTGGGCACAAAACCAGCCTCGACTCCAGCATTTCCTTTGCAGACGTGAACTGCACCAGCAGCAGCAGCTATTTATGATGCTACCCAGCTCATTGGTTTCAGTTCCCATCACCAGCTTCTGAAAGCTGTTTAACCCTGTTGACTTTGCAGGTGAGGAGCATCCGTGTAATACATTGACTCTGATACAGGGATATTAATTTTCAGGATGATAATTGCTTCGCTTCTTTACCAACTCAAATTCTCGTCTGAGGTTAGCAGCCAAGGGCTCAATTTACTATTCTCTTAATGCAATTTTGGGGGAATAGCAGGTTGCAGGGATTTGCAAGGGAAGGGCCCTGGGCTGGTGCAGCCTGCAGAAGAGAAGGCTGGGGAGAAGGGGGCACCTACCTGCAGACTGCACAGCCTTGCACAGCAAAAGGACAAGTATTGGGCACCAGTTGCCACAAGGGAAACCCACTAGACACCAGGAAGCAATACTTTCCTAGGAGTGGCTGAGCACTGGAGCAGGTTGCCCAAAGAAGTGCAGTCTCTGGAGATCTGGAAAATTCAGCTGAAAGAAAGCAATAAGGGACTGTTTGTCCTGCTCTGAGCACACGCCTGGGCCAGTCACCTCCAGAAAACCCTTCCATCCTAAATGATCTCGTCTTTCTGGGGTTATTATTCATCAATACTACAACACACTTTGCAGCATTCCATAAGCAGCCCGTTCTCTAAACTTACATAAACGCACACATCATCTTTAGCTTTTAGTAACTGATAAAAAAGTATCCGATGGTGCAAAACACTCAAGAGGAAAAGAGCACGTCACGTGTATGCACATGAAGTGGTGCCACCGTTATTTGAAATACAGACCCTATGTCATTGTGGCTGTCCCTTGTTTCCTATAGAGGGGACACCTGGACTTAGAAACGTTACAGCTTTCAGTACGAAAGAGCTGCTGCCTTTTCCATCTTTTGATTTCTGTTAGCAAAAAGGGATAATGCATTCATGAAAGTCGCTGCAGTGAATCCCTGATGAGTTTCCATCACTGTGTGTGGAGAGCACGACACGTGGGCAACTCGCCCCGGGCGGCTCTGGCGCTCCGAGAGGACCCGTCGCTGCCGAGAGCCAGGATCTCGCATGCTCCCAGTCACCCACCTTCATGTGCATCTTCCAGAGCCACGGTGGGCAACGCTGGGACTTGAACCTGACCTACTGCTCCGAAAGGGACTCGTCCCACCTCCTTTCTGCCCTTTCTCCAGGCATGTGAGCAGCAGGAGAGCTGGAGGAGCCGCGGAGCAGCGCGGCGGAGGGCGTCCTCCTGCAGGGAGGACACGGGCAGCCGGTGCTCACAGCCAGCTAACCCGGGTCCTGCAGCAAAGCAGCTCTCTGCAGCGTTCACTTCACACCGTCAGCGCGGAGCAGACATGAAAAACAGCCCTGGAAGCTTTTGTTACCAAGTCCTCTCCTCAGAGGATGTTTGCATCACTTCTCCACTATCTCCATCAGGATACGTGTTTTGACTGATTCGCTTCTGCCTTGCCAAGACAGACACGAGCGTTTTCAACGCCTCCCCTTGGCAGGACATTTGCTATATATTTTGATCAAACCTGTAATGTTTCATGTCTCCTCGTGGCAGCTCTCAATTTATCTCTCCCATCTGCTGAGGTCTGCAACCGAGAGACTAGAGTGCCCCTGTTCCCTGGCACCCGCTCCTTACAAGCGGCATCTTGCGAGTCAGCGTTGCATGACAGCCTGCCTGCCATTCCCGCACCTTTTCCAAGGGGGATTCACTTGCCACCGGGAAGCTCAGCAGGGCCAAGGGCATCCGCAGGCTGCGGGGTTTCCCTGCAGCATCCCCGGGAGCTTCAACCCTGGCATTACTCGCTGCTATGTGTTTTCATTATTTTCACCCCACCGCTGACAAACTCAAGAAGCTTCCTTCTTTCCCGAGCACATCTGCCGCGGCGCGCTCGGCAAAAAGACGGATGGCCTTCTGTTCCGCAGCGTAAGTGCCTCAAGTGCATCCTGATTGGCATCGGCATGCAGAAATTCCTCGTCCCTTTGAAAAAAAAAACACCAGTTAAGATCTGCATCTCGTGTAATTTCCTCTATTTTTTGAAAGGCTGTAAAAATTACTGGCTTCAGAGGAGCCTTCTCTTTCAAAACTGTCATAATGGAGCTGGGAATAATCCTGGACGAGCGCCCGGAGCCGAGTCCAGCTGCGCCGGGCGGTTCAGCAGAGGCATTTGCTCGCGGGCTGGTAACTGGCACGGATCTGTTTTCCACCAGCTACTGCGTTGCATAACCCAGCTCATCTGCTCCAGGGGCTCGAAAACCACGGAGGGAAACACAGGTGACCTGTGGCGGTCGGTAGCATCTCCTCTGTAAATTAAGGCCTTTGATAAGGCCTCAGCTTCACGTGTCCTGACTTATTTTCTGTTTCTTTTCCCTTTATATTTCCATAGTTGTCACGAGGTTGCTGTCATTCCTACCTCCTGCTTTTGTACACAAGCCAAACACGGGTTGGATATTGCTGGGACATCGGGGAGCTCTCCAGCATTAACTTCGCCCTTATCCATTGCGTCTAAAGGGAGGTAACAGTGAGGCAGCAGCAACAGCCCAAGTGGCTGTGTGTGGGGGAAAAAATCCAGAACTTGGACCAGTTCTCCTCAAACTGCATTATCAGGTGAGGCGAATTCAATTCAAGCCAATATAACCACTCTGAGCCAGGGCAAAATGCCTGTTACAAGGTGGGAAGAACTAATCCACACAGGGCTGCTCCAGTCACTTAATTCCAACACCACTGCCGCCCTCCTCAAGTGTTCTTCAGTCCTTCAGCCTGCCCTTAAATAAGGGTCTGGGTCACTTCCCACCAATCCTCATTTTACAAACGCCTCGTGCCACATGCTGGGCTTGTTAAAAGCCACATGAAACCTCCGCACTTAAACCTATTATTTTTAATAACGCAGACAACGCGGGAGGGAGCGAGCGCCCGGGCTCACCAGCCCTGTCCGAGGAGCTGTTCTCTTCAATAGGAAGCGCACGTCCTCGGAAGCGTCTCCCAAACGGGCTGCACAAGGTCCGTGCCCGGCTCGTGCGGGGCTTCAAAGGCTGCAAAAAGCTGCTGGGAGCGGGAGCCGCTAACTGGCACGGCTGCAACGAGGGCTGCTCTTCACCAGCGCCGGGGACGCGAGCCCACGAAGGATGCAGGCCTCGGCCTCTGGGAAAACTCCCCTGCTGAAACACCAGGGAATTTCACGGCTCTGAATTCCGCAGGATTCCTAATTGCGGCCCCGAGGCGGTAGTGAGATGCGATGCCAGCGCTTAAATAAAAACAAGGAGCGTTAAAGGTTCCAGGTGGAGCAGGCTGCCTGCCACCGACCCTCCGGGGCTGCCGTCCCGGCGCTGCTGCCGGGATGCAGGGAACCCCTGCAGGGAAAAGCCTACGGTGCTCACCGCAATTCCCAACAAAAAGGCAGAGGGGGGGAGCGCCACGTGCCAAAACCTGGAGAACCCTCACCACTTGGAGCGAGCCGCCTTTAACTACCACTCCGATGCTCCTCTTCTCTGGTGACTTTGATTCCCTTCCAGGAATCATTAACCTTTCCCAGCATATGTTTCTTGCCAGACAAAAATAAACAGGGCACTAAAAATGCCTCAAGGTTGAAGGAAACTCAGATGTTTCTATTCTGCAGTAAGTCATAGGGTTCCCGTGCATCCTCCCTGTAAACACACCACTCAGCTGTATGCTTACCCTGATAATTACATCAGGGATTTATTAAAATTATAACTTCAAAATGCAATAAAGCAGCGGCCAGCACAGGCAAAGGCATCTCCCTTGGCACAGCTGCTCTGGAAGGCTATCAGTGAGCTACGGACACGGATATACAAACCCACCGTGACCCAGAACACCATCAACCAACACGCGTTGACACGGGCAAGCTTCTCTTACCAGCAACATTTGCCATTATCGCCACCTAAGACACAGCTCCGCTCCTCGTGGGTAAGTTCAGGGATGAGCGCTGCCTCCTCCGAGGTCCTGCCTCCTCTCTACTATCACCTCAGCAACAGCCATGTCCAAAATTAATTCAGTGCAGGTATCTGGGATGCAGGGAAAGCGCGCCGCGCACAAGGGATATGGGAAACACGCTGGTTTTACTGTGTATTTTCCTTCCCCGGTAACTTTGAAGCATTCATTAAATAACCAAGACTTATGTCGGACCGAGCAAGGCACCGAACTCCAAAGACGCCCCGACGAGAGGCCGCACAAACCCCCGTGCTCCCCGTTGCTTCCTCCAAGCGAACGTGTCCCAGGCGGGAAAACCACGTCAGGAAACAGCGAAGGAGCCTCTAACTTTTAACCTCGCTGCATGTGTGTGGAAGGACGCGCTGACTTGGGGGACATCTGGTTTTCCCTGGAGCTGCTGCGCAGTTAAGCTCGTGCTTACGGCTCGGTGAAGTGCAGAAGGCTCCTGCCTGAGTGTCGCTGCCGAGTTCTCGGGTGTTCAAGAGAGGCGACCAAAGCCAGGCCTAACCCGCCAAACCGCTGCAGGGAATGTTTAGCACGAGGCTAAATCGTTCTCGCGCTGCTACTAAATGCTGGTAATACCTAAGGGGGGAATGCAATGAACCCTCTTCTTTCCCCTGCACCACAAATTAAGGCTCAGGCTCAGGATTAGGCTCGCTCTCCGTGTGAAGAGGCCTCCGGGACCCATTCTGCTGGAGCTCCCGCGTGTTCCCCTGCTTTTACTGGCTTACCGGGGCGGCTTGTGAGTCAATCCCTGCTCAGGAGAGAGACAAGAAACCTCACAAACAGCCCCAGAAAGGCGTTTAGCAGTTTAAATAGCAGCTTAAACCAAAAAAAAAAAGCGATCCCCGAAGCCGCCCTGCGCCGTCTTTGACTGCCTCCTTCTGCTAAGCGCCGTTTCAATCACTCCAAAGACAGACTTAACAAGGGCAACGGCTTTATTAGCGCTTCCCGGCTAAAACCAATCTGCAGGAGCATTTGTCATCTCACCCTGACTGAAAGATAAAGCGCTACGGAAAAAAGCTCCGCGGTGATACACTGCAAGCCCGCATCCCGGCAATATGTTATTCCAAGTCAGAGTTACATCAAAGGCTCATCTCACCTATTCCTGCTTCACCGATGGCACGGCTGTCTGCACAGCTATGGAATAACATCCTCTTACCTTCTTACATGGTTTTTAAAGCGTTTTGATGTAAAGAAAATACAAGATAAACCTGAGCGATTTAAGAATATTTCTACGCGCAAGTTGTTATTTCCCGTAATGCTTCGGTACCTACATTTAGGCATTATTAATATATTATTTATTACGGCAAAGAAGACTTAAGCTGCTCATTTAAAGGGCAATAAAATGCACCTAGGCAAATAAAAATATCACAAACTCACGTCATTTTAAAATATTTAAGGTCTTTAGGAGACGGAATGAATACCCAAATAACTCTCATTCCTGAACTGTTTCTTAGCCAAGATAACTCAGCGACGCAGCCCCCAGCCTGGCAATTAGCAACTGGCAAAGACCTTGATTGATACAGTAACAGGACTTAAATTAATGAAGCAGATAAGGCCCATAATCAAGGAGAAAACCCCAGAAAGGACTTGGGTAGCGTGTTACCACGCCACGAAAGGGCTGATTCGTTTGCATTCTCCTTGGACACCAGTCTGCTCACCAAACGGGCCTCGCTTGGGTAGGGCCCTCCACCTCTTCATGCCCAGAGCTCCCCTCGTTAAGAGGTCAGCACTTAATGATCAGCCTCAGGGAGCCTGCAAGCAAAACGTCCAGAGAACCTCTCTTTGTGCTGCCAAGTGCTGCATAGCAGGTAGATCTACGGGAACATGCAGTGTTTTCAGCTTCTGCATGGGGGAGACCTCCTTGTGACGGGCTCCCACAAGGAGGGAGACCTCCTTGTGATGGACCCACCACGGTGGCCTGTCCCAGGGGACCCTGTGGGGCCTCGGGGGCTCTGGCTGGGGCCCTGCAGGGTTTGCAGCGCCGGCCCTTCGCCAGCTTCCCACGCACAGAGCCGGATTTGCTCTGCAAGATTTATCGCCACGCGCCGGCAGCGCCTGTTTCTCCACCCCTTGCAGGAACACTGCAGCCCTCCAAAAGTCTATTCCCAACTTGAGCTGTCCGAGAAGAATGAAAAATCAGTAAAAATCAGTCCTCTAAAAAGCACAAGCAAGCTCAAAAAAAAAAAAAATCCACAAAGGAATGTGATTTCATTTAAAAGTTGACAAAAATATAAAATAGCCTCAGATAGCACTTCTTTATTTAGGAGAGCAGGCTAATGCACGGCCTTAAACGCCCATCTTTGGCCGGCACAAGCACGTGGCCTTTTCCAAAGCCTTATTTCTAGGCGGGATTCGCATTAGAGGGATGACCTTGGTTCTGATACGGCGTCCTTTGCTCTAGCACCTGCCACGGATCCACTTTCTTGTCCTGCCAAGCTCTCTGGGGCAGCAAAGGGAAGGAATCTGTCAGGGTGCCAGGGGCTGTCATCAAAAACAAATGGAGAAATAATAACAACGTAGAGAAACACCTCGGGAGCCTCAGCCAAAGAGCCTCGCATTTAAGTTGTCGCTATTGTTGTAGCGAGGGGATTAGCTGAAGCACAGTTATACACTCCAGTTTCCCGAGCTTTTGTAAATTGTTGGATCAATTCCTGGTTTTAATCAGCGCGCTGCTACATTCGTAGAGCAAATACAACCGCTCAGAATATGCAAAACTTCATAACCCCTAGTAAATGCGTGTCGTTCAAAGGATGCAAAATCGTGCTTTTATCCAGCACAACACCTAAAGCTTTAGAATCAAACCCAATCTGTCTTTTTTCATAGCATTTAATTAAACCTCTAAGCACAAACAGAGGTGGAAGCCGCAATCCCTTCTCTCTTATACATGCTCATTTAGCAAAGCTTCAGCCCAGCGAGAGCTGAAATCTGTCCCAAACCTCCCCTACGAGAGCGCGTTTAAAGGGAAGAGCTGTGTCTACACTATTAGATATCTAAAGCAAGAAGTGTTATGATATATTATGATACCATATGATATCATAACGCTTCTTGCTTTGTCCTGCTTTTAAGATGTGTGAGGTTCCTAGTCCAGAGATCAAAACTAGGCTCATCCACAATACTTCTGCTGCAAAAACGAATAAGCTTTTGGTGGAAACCACCACCTTCAAGCACTTTCTAATGTGATAAATCTACCGATTCCTGAGGGCTGTGGCAACACAACAACGTCACGAGATGGAAAGCTCCCCGCTCCACCAGGAGCGGTGCCCACACAGGGCTCCTTGCCCTAAACCTCCCACTTTTAAGCTCTGAAGCAAGTGGAACTTAGTAGTAACTTGTAGGATTTTAATTCCTTGATTAATCCGAGGCGTAAGTGGTTATGGTTTCCACACTGGCTCTATCCTTTCTTTAGTACTATGAGCGAGAAAGGTATCGACATTAAAAATTAGCAACTTTCTATAGCACAGAAAGGGGTGAAACAGCTGATGCATTCAAGGAACCAGATGTTCTTGAAGATACTTGTAAAATCGAGCTGAGGCCATCTGGGCCCAGCACTTTGGCACGTGGAAGATGTGATGTTCTCAATTTCTTCCCTCGATACCACCCCTTCTGATGGAGCTTTCTTGTCCTTGGAGGGTCACAGGGTATTAGGTTCCTCCCAGAAATTATGCCCTGCTTCTGTAAGGAAATTTCCCTCCCCAATGCAAGATAAAGTTTCAATAACAGTGAACAAAGGCCAGTCACCCTCCTCTACCTCAACGTGGTAGACAATACACTACACATCAATAACAGGCTGTTTCCCCTCCCAACCTCAAAGCCCGCTCTGGCACCTCGGCTGCAGCTCCCACGTTGTGGTGTGGACACCACGAGGCCGGGAACCAGCCCGGTCCGGCTCGCCAAGCCGTGGTTATTTTTAACATCTCCTGCTCCGCGGCGAGGCCGCTCTCAAACACCTCTGGCTGCCAGGACAGCCCTCACATTGCTCGTTATCCCGCGTGGGATTCTGCTCCTGCGGGAATCCCTCGCGTGCCACGATGCAGCCCTGCTCTCCCCACGCCTGCACGCCCTCCTTTCACTCCTATTTCAGTTGTCCTGTGACCACTTTTTACCTTAAGTACGCGGGGCTCCTTCACGTCGGCCAGTGCAACTTTAAAACAAGGTCCAGGCTGGACCAGTAAGAAACACGGATATTCCGCTAGTTTTACTGGCAATGACACCGTGCAGACACACTGGGCCAACCCAATATGAAAATCTTAAGATATGGACCTGGACCTGAGACCTTCTAGGGTCAGCACCTCCACAACCCTCAGCTTTGCCCCAAAGGCAAGGCAGATTTCCATCATTACTATCTTTTTTTATTTTTTTTTATTACTATTTCTATCTTGACTCACCCTTCTGGCATACAGGGACTGACAAAACCGCTGTGCTAACTTTATTTGCCCATTACTGCTCTCCGCGCTAACTGCTTTGGTCAAGGAAATGTCTCCACCGCAAAGGCCTGAGCGGCTGCAGGATGGAGATAAGTCTATGAGTAATATTTTGATTTGGGATTAAATCAGCAGCGTTATCTGGCCTAGTTTCCCGCCCCAGCAAGTGAAGATCCCTTGTTTTAGAGGGGACAATAATCCAGCTGCAGAGAGGAAACGACTGGGGCTTCGTAACCGCGTTGTGTGAAGGCGGCAAGGCCTCTTCGGAGAGGATCTGGAATTTTTGAATCCAACTCAAACTGCCTTTGCAGCTCAAAGTCAGAAACGTGAATTCCTCCGACAAAGAAACCTGCCTTAGATTACTTCAGGCATCTCATTTCAGCAAATGTAAATATTTCCTTTGGATTTGCCCTTAACATTTTTTTTTAATACTACAAAAAGAACATACTCAAAGCAAAGCGTAATTTTGAAGTGAAAAGCTGAAACAGGACATTGCCAAAACCATCCTGAGAGAGCCGGGGGTTCCTACAGGCAAGTTGGGCTGGAGCTGCCTCCTTTACAAAGGCGTTTTGGTTCTGCAGAGGCACCTTCTGTCACCAAACACGTCCCGGCTGCAGCTTGGCCAAGGGGCTCCCCCTTGGGCACGTGCCACCACAAAGCCCATGTGGAGCTGCGTCCCTCCATCAGCCACGTTCAATATTCCCTAGGGCCTAATGAGGCACAGAGGAGCGTCTTCGGAGGTGACACTAAAAGACAGCCTCTAAGACAGGTCAGTGCAAAGCGAGTAATACATTACTTAATTAGAAGCAATACATTACTTAATTAGAAGGGCATTTCCGGCCTCTGAGTTACTAGTTCTCAGCAGGCAAAATGCCCCGCAAGAAACCGCAGTGCAGGAAACCTGAAATGAGCAGGTTATACATTTTCATCGTGTTCAGAACTAATTCTAATTAAGATCTTGTCTCAAAATATGCAGAATCCGAAAAGAAAACATATATTATCTTGGGAGGCTAAAAATACGCTTCCCCAGGCAATAGGAAGGTTGTGCTGTCAGAAAGCTGCCTCCTGCCTTGAAACCTTGACAAGGGAGTGTGATGATGAGCTGGGTATTAGCAGCTGCAGAAGAGAGGCAAGGATGACTGAAATAAAGCACATTATAAAAGCAGCAACCACTCGCACGCTAGCACATCGATTAGAAATGCACATGGAGAGAGGAAACCTTTATCAGCGCAGGTTGCGAAGGAGGTCTGCGCCACGAAGCACCCTGTGAAAATGCCTGTGTGTGCACGGGTTTTCCCTAAGGCCCTTGGGGGAAACTCGGGGCATCTTTGGGAAGTTCTGTCGCGCGTGGTGAGCGCGGCTGCAGCCGGGACACGGTGGTTTGTGCAGCAAGGTCCCAGCCGGAGCGGTGCCGGCACCTGCAGCTCCGGAGCAGCTCGGGAGGTGCCACCGAGCCCAGGTGTTCAGCACAGTCGCATGGAGACGAAGGGGGATGCTCCTTGCAGAACAAAGGTGGCTTTTCAGCACCCAGCTCCTCTCCACAGCTGAATTTCTCCAATTCCCCAAGAAGCCGGTTGGTGCAGACCCACGTTGCTCAGCCAAGGCAAGAGAGACTGAGATTCCCACCCTCCTTTTCTCTCTCTTTTTCCCCTCAATATGTTGATTACTTGTTGGTGTGCACAGCCCATGCAAAGTCACTGCAGGATATGCTGGAAACTGCACAACATTTACTCACAGTAAAGGAGTTCTCAAGCCGTGGCAATCAAAGGAGAAAGAGCTGCCAGCGCCTTCCAGAAAGTCACCACAAAGCAGCGGAGGAGATACTTATTTCCCCACACTGAAAATGAGAATTAAGGCACCTCTTGCACTTCCAATTACAAGCAACATCCCGTTGAAGCTGCTCTCCCAGGCAGACACTCAGCATTTTGCAGAGATTCTCTCAAAGGCTGATTTCCACCTCAAAGCAGGCTGCAATACCGCAAAAGCAAACATGCAGCTTCTGAGCATGCTCTCACAAGCAATGATGGAAATGCTGCATTATTTGCCACAGCAAGAGATAATGAAATGAAAACATACAAGAAAGCATTCATTTCATAAAGCTGGACTTAAATTATGGCTATTGTGTTTTATGGTGTTACCATTCCTTTTTGCCTTTAACACTTCTTTTACTTAGTTGAAGTATTTGAGATCTTTTTCTTTTTTATAAGAAAAAAAAAAAGGAAAAAACAAATGAGAATGATTCATATTTTCCAGGATCCCACCTCAACAATTCAGTCCAAAAATAAAATAAATAAATAAATAAATAAAGGTACCCCCTGGGAATTTCAAAACTTCTTTAATCCAAGGCAATATTCTGCAGCTACCCTAAGGGCTAGAGTTTGAAATTAATGCTTGCGTCTATTTTCTCCTAGTACTCACAGAAGAAATGAACCAATGCTCCTAACGGTGTAAATCTAAAGTGTTTTTATTAGTATTATTTCCATGCCTATAAAAGAAAAAAGAAAAAGATGGCAAGCGAGAAAAGTCCTATGTTGATATGCTCTTTAAAGACAAACTGCTAAGTTTGCCCATACTGGGTTTAAAGCTATAACATAATTCAGAACATAGGAGCGTCTTTCAGACAGGTAGAGAAAGCAAATTTTGCCTGCAAAACAAGAAATTGCTCATATTACATGCCTAGTGTTTCTAACGTAATTGACTTGCTAATCTATAATTAAATCCTACAAAATGTTTTGATTGTTTTAACTTTGCTGCTGTTTACCAGAAATCCACTGTTGCTTTCTCAGGAAACCAGGAATATTC
>VZSG01000321.1:377218-563194 GCA_013398315.1 Nothoprocta pentlandii
GCCGCTCCATCCAGCACTGCCTCAACACACTGGGCTGTCACCCTGATGCTACACTCGAGTGCAAGTCAGGAGGGACACGGCCCATGTCCCTCCATGTCAAAACCTCTGGTTTTGACCATGTCTGTGCAAACACCACATCCCCAGGGCCAGAGAAGCATGCAAAGCTCCACACCAACAAGGCCTTAGGAGATACAGCTCAACGCAAGATCAAAAGATACGGACACATACCGTAACCTTAAAGAACCAGAATCCCAACATCACTATTTTTAAGTGTTTGTCAACCTGAATTTGCTGGAAAAAAAGGGCAACCTAAATTTAGAAACCTACTTCAGGCTGCAGAACAAAGTCCTTTCAGCAGTTCTGGAGCCCCATGTGGTCTAAAGCAAGAAAATACCTTTTTTTCTTGGTTGTTCTTTTTCCCCCCCTAAAGGAATTCAGTGCTGATAACTGCAATTCACCATCAAAGCAAGCAAACGCTCCACAAAAGGGGGAATTTCACAGGTCTGCTGCTTTGGACCATGCACATCTTCAAGGAGTCGCATGCAGCTGGTGCAGCAGCTCCGTAACACACACACCGGGGCAGTCCCGCGGTGAGTATTCCTTGGAACAACACTCCTTGCAAGCACTGCACGGGTTTTTAACTTTGGCTTCCCAGTGTTTGCCAAGTTTCCCAGCTAATGCCACACCAAAAGCTTGGTTTTTGCCCCGGCAGAGCAGGCCTCCACGCTGGCCTTGGGAGGCTGGTAGCCTCCCATCCTGTGGTTCTTACCATGCCCACAGGCCGTTTTCAAGTTTCCTGACAACTTTTGAAAAGAGGGGACAAGGGAGTGAGGAAGAACGTGGTCTTTGACGTGGTTTCTGCTCCTCTCCCTCTCCATGGTGAGCGTATGTGGAAGACGGCACTAGAAGAGCAGGAAGGATGAGGTGGGACATGTGGATGGGCTCCAGGCAGCCACCAGGAACTGTCGCTCCCAGGACCTGGACACAAGAGGGACCTTCACTCCCAAATTCCTTGGGAGTCGCGTTGGGAGGCGCCATCCAGCAAGGCAAACCTCCCACCTGGAGAGGCATCCCCTTGGATGGGGAACGCGTGTTCCCGAGCTCCTGAGCTTGTAACGAAGCAAGCCGCAAACCCAGCGCTGCCGGAGAATGACCTCTCAGCCGGGAGGAGATCCCGACCCACCGGATCACGGCAGCTATCAGCACAACGCATGCAAACAGGACGGGCAAAGGGAGGGACACGCTCGTTTTCGCTCCATCTTTACTCACCAGGACTTGCAGATAGGAAACCAAACAAGCAAAGGAAAACAACAAGGTACAGCTAAGATGTACTTGTTATATACGCTGTGTCAAGGCCTCAGTCTTTGGCAGCTCCCAGCCCTTCTGGGCCCTCTCCGGACAGCAGCACCTTTGCAGAGCAGGGGCCAGGCCAAGCAGCGGGCTGGACAGGGCAGCACTGCGCCCCAAACCCGGCCCCCTCGCTCGTGCACCAAGGGCAAAGCCCGGCTCAGCGCCCCCAGCAGCCACGGAGCACAGAGGTGCCCACCAGAACATTCCCATTGGAGAGACCCCATGGATACGTCTTGCAAAGATACCCCCGAAAGCCACCAGCAGCGCCTTCAAAAATACGTTTTCTTCCCTGGACTTTATTCGAGTTTAAATTAGTTATTATTTGCCTGACTAATTTGTTTTCCTTGCAGTCTTTCTGTGATCGGAATAGCTTAAGGCAAACGCTTCCAAATTGTTTAATGGCCCTGCCTGGAGGCTTGGTTTCAAAACAGCTCCTCTTTGCGTAACTGGGCCAAGGGTTTCCGAAGGGGTAATTGGTAACACAAGGGGGCAAGTCCAAGCATTGAACAACGGACCAAATTTTAGCGGCCAAATATCCCCTGCTCTTGGTAAAACAGGCTGCTTTGAGGAAAGCCAGCTCAGACCTCCACAGCTTGAAGTACCTTACAGAAACAGAAGCCCAAAATAGGTCAGTGTGTTGAGCAGAAAAGAAATAGTTGAAAAGAAATAGTTTATATTTCATGACAGGAGAGCTCTGCTGACCGCGTCTGCAAGGAACAGGCGTTGTTTACAGGCGGCAGCAAGAGGCAACGTGCTGTGAAGCCGGCCTCAATCCCCAATGAGGAACGGCTGCTATTCCCGGTGCCACAGTTTCGGAAGCGACGCTTCGACGGGCGCTGCTGTGAACACACAAGCTGAAGCGACGCGGGGACAGGGCTCCAGGTTTCCAGCAGCATCACCGCGCAATCCACGCGCAGTGATTGAAGCCAGTCCTACAGGACCAGGGACAATCCATCCTCGTTTCCTTCTGCAGACACCTAAGCGCATTCCGAATGGCTACACGATGTGCTATCGCACAAGCCCTGGATACCCAGCCCCCAAAGTGATTTTGAAAGGCAAGGTGCTGACAAACCAACCTCCATTCAAACAACACCCGAGCAATCTTCCTAAACCAGCCGCGCTGCACGCTCCCGCTGAGGATCTCCCAAACACTTTCCGTGGCTTCACGTGGCGAGATTCCCCCCAGGGAAGAGACCGCTCTGGGGGCTGCAAAATGACTCCCATTTCTGTTCTGCCCATGCTGAGTTGCTGGGCAGCTCAGCCCCGCGGCAAACGCAGGCTCGGCCCCAAAAGCAGCTTTTTTTGCCCTTGCTTTTCGCTGGCCCCACTCTTAGGAATGAAACACGCTCCTCAGGAGCTGCTCTTAGCACCTTCCTGCCGATCCAGGTAAGTGCCGGAGCAAAAGCAAGCTGGGCATTGGCCAGATGCTCCTGCAGCCGTGTCCATGGGCAAACCAAGGGCTTGAGAAGATCCCCGGCTCCCCCAGGACAGCGAGGAGATCCCACAGGATTCAAGGGGATCTCCTCGGAGCTGCCCTCCGTGGGACCCGGCGGCTCCGTCCCCTTTCCTGGCCCGAGGGGATGGCCGGATTAATGAAGTTTATTTTTCCAGGCAAAAAAATAATTATGATCTTGTATTTTTTTCATCCTTTAGGCTCCTATGAATTACGCCAGTTCATTTGAATACGCAGGGCTTAAGGATTTTCTTTCTTGCAACAAAAGCACTGATCCTAAGCTCCAGCCACATAAGCAGTATTACCGCAGGCAAAGCAGCGACGGACACGGGCAAATCCCAACGGGAATTAGGAGAGACCAGCGGAGGAGCAGGGCTGGCCACAACTGCACCCTCGGGCTCGGTGGGGCCTTTGGCCACCCGCTGCAAACCAGCCAGTGAAACGCAGACTGGTTCTTACCTGGGCTGAAAGAAATTAAAATGAGGGGTGATAAGAGGGGGCGAAAGCAGCTCCCCCGCAGATTTGTTCTATCTTGGCCCCGTTTGGTCACAGGGAAGGCAGCTGGAGGAGGAGGAGAGAAGCAGGGGGTTTGTGCAGGTGCTGCCAGTGCCTTAATGAAGTGGCACCTTTGGCACGTGAACAAACCGAAAAAAAAGGGGTGGTCTTTGCATGCAGAGCCCCAAGTTTCCCCAGTCAATTGCTGATATTCAGCCTCAAAAGTGAGGATCATGAATACATTTCAGACTGAAAAAGCATTCACAGCACAAGCTCAGCTTGGTTCAAGCCTAAGAGCACACACAGAAATATATTTTAAGCTCTTCCTGCTGGTTGGAAAGGGCACGGGAACTGAGTCCTCACGAGGTTTAGAGCATTTAGGATGGTTAAAACCAAAGCAACCCCTTCCTTTTGGGGGCATAACTGCTGTTACGCTCCCACCACCAGAAAATGAGAAAAGAGCCCAAAGAGCAAAGCATCAGGATGCAAAACCTGCCCAAAGCCATGGGGACATGAACAGCCACCCCAGAGGTCTCCACCATGCAGAGGAGCCCCAACTTCCACCCAAACCTGACCATTCCCAGGGTCTTTACGGGATAAAGGGAGGACCAGGTACAATCCATGGCCTTTTTCTCCTGCATGTCTCTGCTTGTGTTTTCCAGCTGCTGAGCTCTGTTCTTGCTCTTAATGGCTCGTGACGCTTTGACCAGCCTGGAAATCATGCTGAAAACTTTGAAGGGGGGTTATCTATGAAACAGTGTATTAATGTTTTTCTAACACTGGGGATAAACGTTGCTGGCACAACTCAAAGAAATCCCTGTCCTCTCCCCTAACCTCCCCATTCCAACTCCTCCCCCTGTCCCATCACAACAGCACGTGCTCTATTCCATTATTCTATTCCAGCTCTTGACAACACCCTGCAGGTCACTCACTGTCCCTTGGGTCTTGTCCTCTCCTTCCCCTGGGCCACTTTGGCTTTGGACATATCACTTGCCACAACAGCCCACATTAATACAGCTTTGCCACCAAATGCAAGCAAGAATATTCAGATGCTTTAGCAGCTGCCTGGGCTTCTTAAGAAGGCAGTAATCCTTTAATCTCCAGACACTTTTTTTTTCCCTTTTTCATAAAAGATTCACAAGCAAAACAAACGCAATATGGATCAAAAATTCAATCAGAATGCTTAAAATGCAATTACATCCATCAGAGTGTGCTGTTAGGGTGAGTATTAAATCCGGGCTTTATTCAATATCCTCCTTTTATTATAAAGCAATATTTTCCCATTCTGTAAATCATCTGATCCTGAGGCTAAAGTCCTCTTTGCCCAAAACACACACAAAAAAAAAATGCACAGAAAGAAAAAACAACGAGCTGGTTAGAAATTAATAACTAGTTGTCAAATAAGTTTCCTTTAACTGCACCTTCGGAGCAAATCCCTGTCCCTACTTGCACCTCCACGTGAGCACTCCCCCACTTGCTGTTTTTAAGGAGTGCTCAGATTTAATGGCACTGTTTTGTATCACAATTATTTGCAAAGTTTTGCAAAAAAATGGATTTTTCCTCTGAAAAGGCTAACCCCTTTTGTCCAAAACTCTCGGAGAGGCTGCAATTGAGCGCAGCCTTTCTGCACCTCAGGAGCAGGAGGGAGCCCCAGGGAGGGAGCAGCAGCTCCGCCTGGGAATACAGGGATACGGACTGATAAAGGAAATTGCAGAGATTTCCCCAAAATGCATCAGCCCCACGGTTAAAAGTTTGTGCAAAGAGCAAAACTGAAAGGAATCCTGAGGAAACAGTGAGATGGGGTGCTTTGCTAACCCGAATTCAGATTATTTTAGCATTTCCTCTAGGGTAACCACCTCACGCTCAGAACCAAGGGTCACTCGGGGTGGAACCAATTTCTTCATTTAAGGAACCCGTTAACAGCAATCCCATGCCCTAACGAGGGAAATTCATCAAATCGCCCCGTACTGACACAAAACATTTATCTGATCGCTTTGGGGAGGGGGATGTTGGTCACCCCATTCCGGGCATGATCCTCCTGGCAGGAAAACCTGGGTTTTCCCATCAAACACTCACCGGAGAGGGCGAGAGCATTTAGCACAAGGGCACCGTGAGTCTTATTTTCAAGTGAGCAATAAGCCATAAAACCCCCAAACGCGTGTCTTCCCTGAATCATCTTTTGATAACAAAGCAAGCGACTTCTGGAACAGCCTCGGGGAAACTCGTGTTATTTTTTAAGCAATAAAGCAATTAGCAGCGCAGCTTTAAAGGTTAACAGGCAGAAGATTCCCATCCAACAATACGGGAGAAAGAAGACACGATCCCACGAAGGCATCCGTGGCCGTGCCGAGGGGATGGGTTTTACCCAACGCTGCAAGCGGGGGCTCGCTCAGCAACCCAGAATTGCTCTGGAAAAATGATATTGTGGTTTCTAGCGTGGAAAGGACGGGGAGAACCGCCCGGGTGCCAGACGCTGCATTTAGCCCATTCCACACAAACCACCACGCCAAGCGCCGCGCCGCCGCTCTCCTCCTCAGTGAGCAAAGGTGTTGAAAACTAAAGGCACAATAGGAATAGTGCAATGGCTCAGAGCTGCTTTCTTCACTACCTGTAATGTTTATTGGGCTATTCTCAAGCAAATTAGTAATTCATCACAACACTTTCCCCTTCCTATCGTGCGATCAAGGAGGATGCAACCGCTAACACGGGACGGCTAACCCGGCATCCGGAGCCTGGGCATTTGTGCAGAGCCACGAACGGGTGGTTAGCGAGCCAGCCCTGCCTGAAAAAGCCTTCCTAAGGACTTTTTCCACAAAACGCTTCCCGCCAGGATGTCCCGAGCAGCCTCGGGAGGGCTCACGGGAGCCCAAGGATTTATGGCCACGGACAAAACCATCGGCTCCCTCCCCAGCGACTTGCCCGACGCGGCGCTTTTCCCTCGATTACCCCACCAGGTTCTGAGCGCCGGGCTGTTTGCTGAGGGCTTTACAGCCTGGCACGAGCCTCCCCTGCTGCTTTATGCCGCCCAGGGGCCAGGGCCAGGCTCTGATTTACAGGCAGCCCCGGCGAGAGCGGCATCAAACCCCCTGAATCTCGAGCGGGGCAAGGAAAGCGGCAGCCTCCTCAACGGGAATACCCGAGCACGTCGCTTTGTGCTTCCTCTCTTTTACACAAAACTAATGGAATCGGTTTATTTGTGTCAAATTTTAGATTAGGAAAAGATTGTTCCCTTACGTGTTAGCAGAAGCTAAATGAAGTCGCCCCAATTACTGTTATCTGTGGTTTTACACTATCCTACCCGTCTAAGATAAATAGTTAACTAACCCTTCTCTTCTGTAAGCATTTCATACAATTTAGTCTGCAGTTTTCTGCTTTTCTGCCCCCTTGCTGATGCAATTAAAGATATTGATAGTAAATAGGGCAAAGTTTTGTTTTCTTTTCCCCCACCTTGCTAGAAACCTTCGGTGCTTTGGACCACACTGAAGCTGTGGCTCCTTGGGACAACATTAACTTTGCATAGTGACTTACTACTGAAAATTAGCAATGGAAATATTAATATTTAAAAGAAGGCCAAGCAATAGTAGTCTGTTCCATATTACAGCCACTGAAGGATCACCCTGGGGAGGAGGAAGGTTTGGCAAGTGCATGAGCTTGAACAGAAGCAAAGGGGAGGAGATGAAGAGGGTGGAGAGGTTGAGAAGGGCAATAAAAAACAATCGGGCAGGAAGGTGCTGAGGATGGAAGGCAGGCTTAATGATGGGAAGAACAGATAGGAGTAAGGAGGGAACGGAAAAAGCACCGCTAGCAGAGGCATCAAGATGTGCACTGCATCCACTAAAGCTCTACCTATTCACCCCAGCCAGGGTCTGCTCCAGAGTCTCAGGACCTGAGCCAGGACCTACCCAACCTCATTCCTACCCTTGCAACGTCAGCATTATTTTAACATGTATTTATGCTTTTATTTGTACCCAAACACGCGTGCACCCCCTTCCCTGCCACATTTTAAATGCGGAGTGGAGGAGCCTTCCAATTTTCAAGCGTGCCCATAAGGGCCAGACACCACCACAGACACTAAGACGAGGGTGACAGAGAACTGTCCACCTCAGCGCAGGACTGGGAGCAACCGTGTGGATGAACACGTGTGGTTCCACCACCAATTTGGCCCACTGAGCCCCAAAAGAGGTAGGCGCCGCCACGCAGCACTGCCCAGTGGGCATTACTGACCCCATGGGAAATTCATGTCTCTCCTGCCGTCCCTTCGGTCTCCATCTGCATTTTCCACGGGTCACATCCTCAGCAGACATAAATATGCAGAGCGCCATTAGAATCGGTGACCTGTGACAATTTACACCAGATGAATATCCAGCCCTATACTTTTGATGCCTTTCTCGTTTCAGATGGGCTGGAAAATTAAGATTTCTCACTTCTAAATGCATTCCTGAACCTCCCTTCTTCCTAATGCGTTTCCCCCCTTCTCCTTTCCGTTTTAACCCACGATTTTTCAGGTCATTTAGTTTAAAACGCAAACACAGATGAGTTATTAGGAGTTGAACATTGCCAACTGTGCATGTAATCTGACTGCTTCACAACGAGTAATAAGCATATCTGCATTAACAGATCTAAGGAAACAGGGTTCAGAAAGACATGAGATAATTACACAGGCCTAAATCATCTAGCAAGTAAATAGTCTTTTGTCCAACAACTTCCAGGCACTTTTTCAAGTACTTTCAAGCTGGGGATGGGAGCTGAGAGGAGCAGAGAGGGCCAGATCAGGGGAATTAACTATAATTTCCTATTCTGCCACCAGAAGAGGAAATTCTGCCATCCTGCCATCGTGAGGATGAAAAAAAGATCAGCCAGAGGGGAAAGGGTAATAATGAGCGTCCTTCAACATGTCACACACAAAATGCTGCAAAAACGTTGAGGCCTGGGAAAGGGCTAAGCTAAAAGGAAAAGGGCGAGGGTGGCACAGGAGCGCAGAAATAAGAGCTGCTCCCCGCAAAAAAAGTGTCATTTATTTTACATGAGCTGATCCCGCGGGCTCAGAATTGAACTTTTTAGTGCCGTTTTATTACTTTTACCATTTTGCCATGACAAGCTAATGATTCTTGCAAAAACTGGGGTCACCTGCAGGAAACCTGTGCCTCTGCACCCATTCCGAGCCCTTCTGCTTTGTGCCCAGCACAGGCGACTGCTTCATCTCGTCCTTATATCCTCACCAGGAGGTCCTGCCCAGACCCCCGGCTAAACCGAGCACTAAGGTGGGCAGGAAACACGGCTTTGTTAAGCTCATCACAGATCCTTACCATAATTATTACCTGATATCCATGAACGGGACTAACAACAGCTGCTGCACAGAGGCTGGAAAGAGAAAAAGGGGGGGGGGGGGTGGCAAGCTGGACTTTATAAACACTTAAAACTTCTAAAGATTATTCCTTTTGAAGCCAGACATACATTTTAATCAGCTACTTTAATCATTATGCATGAATGAATTATTAATTAGCCCCCGCGACTAAAAATATCATTTCCAGCTTGCTGCAAAAATACACACACAAACATGAAAAAATAATACAAGAAAAGGAAGATATTCCACATCATTAGCACTGGAGCAACGGCTGGGTATTTGATCTTGCCTTAATTATGAATGCCAGGTTTGCAGGAACATTTCCACACCGCCAGTCAATAGCGCTGGGGCGAGGCGCACGTAAGAGGCGATACCATCGATGGGTGGTTTTGATAGGAACCTGCCCAAGCACCTCTCTAAAATGCGATTTTTAACTGGGAATTCACACTCAAAACTGGGAAAAACCCAACCATTCATCCCTGTGGTTACTCCACGGTGGTGCTCCCAGGAAGGGGGACAAGGTGACAACGGGGAGCTGGAAGCTGTGGGTGATAGACTGGGCTTATAGGCTCCTTCTTCAGCAAAGACAACTGAAGTTGGGCCTTGTGATCTGAATGGGGCTCCTTGATGAGCGTGCTGCCTCAGAAGCCGCCGCTGTGCTAATTTCCCAAATGATCAAAAAGCTTCTAAACGAAGAAAACGCCGCGCACTCGGGAAAAGGGATGGCGTGAGCGGAGCTCCAATCCACTCGCTGTTCTTCAAAGACCTGGGCCACCCTCTGCACGCTGCCGGTTCTGAGGGGCTCAGGTTTCACGTGCGTGAAGGTACCTGGACACACACAGGGCTAATGAGGAGGAAAGACTGAACAACTGCTGCTTTGCCAGAGGCCTAGGGAAAAAAAATTAGCAGGTTTAATTAATCTTGTTTGGTTTATTTCAACTGTCACCACATGACATGGCTGTCTTCTGCAAAGAAGTCCTTCCTCCTTCCTTCCTCTCAAGGAGATGTCAGCTCAACCCCTCCAAACTGTGTGCCCAGTTGTGTCCCTTCTCTCCTTCTCCCCAGACCTCCAAGGAGGTTTTGTTCCCTCAGGCCAGTTTTCCAGCTCCATTTTCAGCTCCATCTTCCCCCGCTTCACCCCTGGCTTAGTCCTTGGCTGACCCAGAACACCCCGAAGGCTGGGCTCAGCAAGGCCGAGGCGCCATGGGCCCTGTGCTGACGTACCTGCTCACAATCCCAGGCCAGGTTTTTCCACACCGGAATCGTACGCAACACTCGGGTGGATATTAATATTTCATTAATATCCCAGCTACCGCAGCCTTCCCTTGAGAGATCATTAATAAAATACCACCCAAATCAGCAAGATAACAGGCACAGTGACCAAACTACAAAACAACTTTAATTACCTTGGCGCTATACCTTCGCAAGCGCTGGCTTTAATTTAAAGAACTGTATAAACTAAAGCTTTGATGATTAAGGGGGGTTTTTCGGTCTGCTATGGCCCGTCTTTTAATTACCTCCCTGATTTTCCCCTCTCCCTTTGCTTTGTTTGGAAGAATTCAAGAGCTTTTACAGCCTAAGCAAGCGCTGCGGCTTCAGGGAAACTTGCAGTGCTCAACACAACCGGCTGATGATGGAGCCACCTCCCAACACACAACCCTCAAATCCTAAATCCTAGTAGCTTAAGATTTAAAAGCAGCTTTAAAAGAAAAGCTTTTTTTTTTTTTTTTTTTTTTGAGGTCTCCTGAAAGAAATACCATGGAAACTAGCCAATTAATAAGGGTTATCTACGTGAGGAATCTGAAACGGGGATGGAGCAGCTCGGATAAGAAAGATCCTGCTTCCTTAGCCATAGATACACACGGCAGCAATATTAAGCACAATGTCTGATCTATGGGAGATGCATGCTCCTTTCTAGGAGCAACATGAAAATCATTTTCCCTGGGCTTTGAACCATGGCGGATATCTGAACAATATTTATGAAGCCAACCCAGTTCTCCACATGATTCAAAGCGTGCAGGTAGTGAAACGCTTCAACACCCCTCCATCTCCTCCCCTGCAGATGCTTTTCTGGAATTTCCTCCCCACACTGAGCTCTTCTTAATGTAACCTAAACCACGGGCACCCTTCTGCTGAGGAGGGAACTGCACCCCTGCATGCTGTGCTCAAACGGGTAGGACAGAAGAGACTCATAAAGTCTTCAGGTTAACTAAATATGCACCAAATGCCAGCCCTTTTATTCAGAAAGAGCTGCTTTCTCTCCGCAAATAAGCCAACTAAAACTGAAGAAACCAAGTGAAAATAAATAAGCATGGGAAACATATTTCACACTTTAACATCGATTTCTTCTAAACTTAACGAGGGCTCTACCATGCAAAACACACGTGCAGCATGTGTGTGCATGCATGCACATGAGTGCTTAGACATAAAGCTTATTTTATAGAAAATTCCTTTAAATTCCAACAGAAACAAGCACGTAACACTGAGATAAACTCACGTCTGCCTTTCCCTCCACTCCCTCTCTCTTAATAGTATACGCACAGGGACACAGATAACTCTGATTTAAAATTTCTTTCCCATTGGAAGTGGTCTCAGTTTCAGCCTAGAAGGGATTTCCTACACAGCAGGTCCTACCAAAACCTACTTTTCTAAGTCCAGCAATGGAAAAATGAAGCAGATTTGTTATACCAAAGGGAAGCTGACAAGTAAGCATTTCTTCTGCCAAGACAGAGAGCAAGTCAATACATGAGGTTTCACTAAAAAAAAATGGATCTTGAGCGACAGAACACTGGAATCATTTTGCGAATGAACAGATTTTAAGAAATGAGTCAGCTAGAACAAAAAAACTGTAAGAGACTGATAGACAAAACTAAGAAATAATCATTGCAATCTTTGTTAATGCCTAGCGTGACTTGGATCTTCATCGCCAACTCCTGTGATGCAGGGCAAACTACTTCCAGTATAAATGTGCATCCCAGAACCTTGTTGCATTTGTTGAGTTAGAGAAAACAGAAAAATTAAAATGAAATGAAATGAAATGAAATGAAATGGAAATGAAATAGCTAATGAACAAAACTGGTACTGGGTTAGTACCAGCAAGTTAGTCCCTTCCTGCAAAGTTACATGACTCTTTGCTCAACCAGAAGAGAGCACAAACTACTGTGCTGTGCAGAACCTCACCTGGGCAGGTACCAACACTTCCATCTGGGTATGAGAAGCAGATGCAGACTGAGGAAGGCTCAGAAACGAGCCACAGTCATCATCGAGCTGCATGTGTAGGTAATCACACCAAGATGTGTGGGCCTGCTCCCAAGGGTAGACTCCTCACCAGGCTCTGCCCAATCCTTGCAGCATTCGCTGGGGCCACAACAGGCAACTCCTCTCTGCTCCCAGCTGCAGTATTGCAATTAGGAAGCTAATGAGATATTAATTCTTTTTCTAGCGTGGCTGCGTGGTCTGAAGGGTGATAGCTAAGGGGCTGACCCATGCGACCCAGGCTGCGAAGGGAGATGATTACCGAGCAAGACTCATTAGGATGGAAAGGAGTTGAGGGGGGTCATAAAAAAAAACATAAATGGGAAATAAAAATGCTCTTCTAACATATAATTTGGTCTCAGAGGAATTGCTGTGCTTGAAAGTTACAAACACAGCAAAAAGTCACTTTCTTTTCCTCACTGCAATCACCAGGCAGAGGCTGGCGTCTGCGCTAGAAAGAGTAATTTAGGCTTCTTCAGGAGTCAGGAGAGGAGAAATGACCCCACCTACTTTGGGCATGTCCTTGAGGAGGCCAGAAGGACACAAGGCCTCCCGATCCCACCTGGCTCTGAAGAAGTCCAGGTAACGACCTTCAAGGCAGCCGCATAGGGCTGGAAGGTCAGCCCTGTCCTACCTCTCCCAGCACCAATACGCTGCATCCAGGCCACCTGGCTGCAATTTTCAGTGGTACTCAAAGGCATCTAGGGGGGGTTTCAGCAGTGACTTCAACAAAGCAAAATCCTGCCGGTAGGACGCCGCTACGGACCTAGAAAATCCTACCCCCACTGCTTGAGCATTGATTTGTTTCATCCCACTTTTACTATTTAACAAGCCTTAAAACATCGCCTTAGAGATCCTAAAAAATACATTAAACTGGCTACACAGCAAATTATGCAAATTGCTACATTTATGTTGGAATTGCTTAATTCCACAAAACACCTGGAGCTTTCAGTGTCCTGCTCTGAGCTGGCTCTTGAAACACTCCTCACAGGTGTGGACTACCTAAAACACCTGAAAATCCTTTAGAATTCTTAGTCTGTTTTGCCATTTTTCACACAAAAGTGACCTGTTCTAAGTCAGCGATGAAGCGAGGTGGTAGCAGGACCCCACGGCACGTGGGAGGCAGGGCAGCTCAAGGGCAAAACCACTCACCCAGAGACGGAGGGAAAATTTTAGCCTGATTTAAATGGAGGAGATGGAATGACCAAGGCTCCCCTGGTCTGCTGCAACCCTGATGCTTGCTCCTAAAGGACAGGGGATACTGTAATTCCCCCCAGCCATAATTTCTGAAAAATTTTAAATCTGGTTAACGGTGGCTAAATGATTAACTCGCCCGCTTGGTCACCGCTCTCTGCATGGAAAAGACCTCAAAGTACGTAAGAAACACCCACATTTTGAGAAAAAAAATCAGTTAAGAAGTGAGGTTTTATTAAGCAGCACATTAAAGCAGCTGGACATCACGGAATGAGCTCGCAGCCTTAATTGGAATGGAAAGCAGTGACCTGCTTGCAGTGTAAAAAATATACACAGTAATAATTTACAAGACACACAGCTCACCGTGGCCTCCGTAAACTGCAGGTCGAGCCGACTGTGAACCACCGGCACAGTGCGTCTTGCTAATGCTCAGAATATGCTTTTAATATGCTAAAAGTATCTTTAAAAGGATACTAAAAGCTTCGCATTAGCATATTCTGGATGATTTTTGAATATATGATCAGTGCAAGACAGGCAGAGATTTGCAGCCTCGGCCTAATTAAAAACGAATACTGCAGCATATTGACCTAACCAAAATAGATTCCTCATCTCACCTTACCTCAGCTCCTTTTATTTCTTTGGCTGGAGCCACTGAAGACAGTCATATTGAACTCCCTTTAGCAACCAGCAGCTCTGGAGCGGCAGCTTTCATCTCAAAGTCTTTTTATCTTGCTAAAAGTTGTGGTGTAACAGAAAGATAGACCGACTTCCACTCACCAGATACCTTATTCTGCTTGCAGGTCTCTGCCAGCTGAGCACCAACACCTGGGATGGAGCCACGACCATCTCTGCAGCTTCAGCTTAGCCTCAGTTCTGCCACGTGGCCTCTTGCTGTGGATAATTCACATGGGGAAATACCACTATGCAGCCTAAGAGGAGCAGTGAGATTGGGCCTCTCATTTCCAGGGGGAGACTTCCCACCCTCCCTTCTCCAAAATTACTGTTCATTAACTTAGAAAACAGGAAAGAGGAGAAAAACAGATCATTGCCTAACATAGAGCTTTTATTAGCAGGATTAGAATTTGTGGCTACGTTTTCTCTAAAGCATCATGTACCCACTCGCTTGCATCTTCAGGATATACCCATGAAGGAGGGATTTAAGTCTTTGCCCTCAATAGCAGACACGTGAGCATCGAGTCCAAAGGCAGGATTTTGTATTCTGCTTTTCCTCACGTAGGACCTCGATGCCGAGGTGCATTAAGTCACACAGATGCCTTCGATGCGGATCCTGGCACCTTCTCTAACACCACTTTGAAGTCAGCTTGACTCCAAAAGCCGGCTTTCCACTTAGCGGCGAGCGCTGTTAACCAACACCGCAATGAATCCCGACACGCGGCGTAACACAACAGCGCGTCGCCACCTCGTTATTAAATTACTGTTATAAATGTGTGCTCAATTAACTGCAAGGCAGCCGTCAGACTGTGTAAGCGCCGTGCCCGCCTCCCCGCGCGCTCTGTGCGCCGGGAACCCGTGCGCCGGGCTGCTTTGGGTCCCGGGTTTCTCGCGTTCCCGACCAGGTTCTTGGCTGAAACCAGGTCCCAGGTTTCCTACGTTGCCGAGCTGGCTGAGAATGACCCGTGCGCCTCGCAGTCCAGCACTATCCGACAAGGAAATCGCCGCCAACCGTGATCTTCAACCTCTGGCAGGGCAGAGCAGGTTTCCAGTGCTCGCCCAAAGCCCTGCTCCTTGCCAGCTCCCCAAAGCGCCTCTAGCAGCTGACGGTCCTGCATACACCAAGTTGTTTCCTATCCTGCTTTAAAACAGGGCTGGCAGCTCCTCCTGCCCGAGGAGCAGCCCACCTTGCAGGGCTGGGTGCTGCTCAGCAGGGGCAACACGAGCGCTGGGCTTCCTGGCGGCACCAGCAAAGCGGCTTCCCGCGCTCCAGCCGCTCCATACTGGAGCTCAGCAGCCCCGAGCGACAGGGCACGGGGTGCACGGGCCGAGCACGGGCCGCACGAGGGCTCCGCGCTGCCCGCTGTGCCCTGCCGGCGCTCCGGAAGGTGCTGCTCGGGGGCTGCCCCGTGGAGAGCTCTGCCGCGGGCTCTGCCGCACGGTGCCTATTTCTGGAGCGCTCACCGGCGCCGGGACAGTTGTTGCCACGTTTAAAAATAGCCCTCGGGGGAGGCTTGACCTTTCCCTGGTCCGCGGCGAGCTGCCCGCACGCTGCCCGCAGGAGGACAGCTCCTCCCAGGGAACGGAAGGACGGAGCGCAAGGGGAGGCCAGCAGGCACCTCGTCTCGGGTCTGCACCCACATAGCTAGCCCCATTTTGGGGTCTTAGGAGCAAATTTCCAGAGAATTGGCACACGGTAGCCGTGCTCACTGCCAAGGAAGCTAATGTGCTTGCAAGGGGGGCACGTAGGGCTCCCGAAACCCTCTTTATGCAGAAACCGTATGCAGCCTCTGGGGAGTGACTGCTGGAGGATGCAATTGGGACAGAACACAAAGTGTGCAGAATTCACCGACTTCAAGCCAGTCTTTCACTTTAGGAGGTGCAACGCAACTTCCGAAGCTGCAGGTTTATAAGAGCAGATACAAACATACGTGTTCTTATAAATACAGACCAGCCGGGGGCAGGACGCCGCTGCGGCAGAGCGAGGCACGGCGCCCGGCCAGGGCCCAAGGGCAGGAGGAGGCTGCCCTGGCGTGGGGCCATGGGCAGGTGAGGGCTGTGGGCGAGCAGCCAGTTCCCAGCGCAAAACCAGCGCCAGCTCAAACCAGCTTCCCCAAAGAAAAACACCGGTGAGCGCCGAGGCTGCGCGGTAATGAGCTCGTATAAATGCCGGGACACTCGCACCGGGACCCTGAACTCCCACAGAGGGTGAGAACGTGGAGCGGCCCACGCACCAACACAGCAAGGTTATGGTAAGGAATGCAGGGAGCCTTAGAAGTCCTTCGTAGCCACGACCGTGATGGGCAGCAACCACGGCCTCGCTAGAGTCAACACAGGAGAACGGTGGAAATGAGAAAGAAAAGAGCAGAAGGAAGTCCCTTGTCGGAACAGCAAGCGCCTCGGTGTTGCCTGGCCCGGCAGCCACTTGGGGAGACTGATTTCCACCACCAAACACCGTGGGTGGAGGCCAGGGGCCTCCGTCCTCCACGGCGGAGGCACCAAGCGGTGCCTGCAGCCTCAGCACGAGTGTCCGTCCCTTCCTCGGCTCTCCCCTGCAACTCCATGGCTATCCCGGGAATTAGCCGCCCCGGCCGGGATCCGAGCAGCCCGCGTGAGCAGGGATGCTGCACCCGGCCCTCCTCTGGAGATAAGGCCGCACACGGAGATAGCGGCATTCAAACATATCAGGCTGGCCGCGGGACGGCATTGGATTAAGCCAGTTTTGAACCATTCACAAAACTGTAATCCCCTTGATCCAGCCATTCTTACTCTTCCTTTACGCTGCTTCAGTGAAATGGTTCTTTTTCTGTTTTGCTACGACTATTTGCAAGAGAAGGAAAGGAGAGGAAAAAAAGGAGGAAAAAAAGAAGGAAATTCCTGTGAAGGAAAAGCAATGAAGGAGGCCTGGTTTGTACCTCTCACCTGCGTGTTTCTGTGCAACCCTCGCAGCAGGAAGGAGCTTTTTCCCACCCAACACAAGACCTTCACTGTCACTGTCAACTTGAGAGGGACAACGGGAAGGGCCACACGCTATCACCATGACTAATATGCCCAGCACGGTCCACGCCAGGCATCTCGGGCAGGTAAAAAGCTGCTTTTAGTAGCTTTTATTGGCAAAAATCGGGCAATAAGAGGCACAATAAAGAGAGGCAACGTGCCATAGGGTGCATGGCAAAAGGGTGCCCGCCAGAGCACCCAACATCTCAGCAGCCTCGGGCCAGTTTCTGCCCGATGCATCCGACCGTGCCGCTGCAAACCACAGGTGAGATGAACGGCCTCAAGGCTCAGGGTGGCCACGAGCACACAGGCTGGCTTATTGGGTCATAAATCCAGGGAGCAACGCGCCCAGGTGACTTCCACATCCACCCCGGCTTTATGAAAACAATATTTTTATTTTCCGCCGAACACTTGCAAATGAGCAGTGCCTGGTGACGTTTTATTACATTTTCCCTTATTATACTTCAGTGGTGAATTGCTCTCGCCAATCAGGGCTAAACTATCAGCGAGGGTGCTAGAGACTTTCGCCTAAAGAAAAGATTTGGCTGCCTGAGCATAGGGAACGGGCTCCTTCGCGTGTTTCCGTGCAGCTTCGAGTCCCAATTAAAATAATAAACCAATACAACGATCAATTAAGAGAGCGGGGAAGTAGGTAAGCCAACCAAAACTAGCAGCCGTGCTATAAAAACAAATCAAAGCAGCGGCGGCACCGAAAAAGCAGCAGCTCACTCTGTGCTAAGCATCCTTGGAATTGATGTTTGATGCTATTAAACATATTTATACCACGCTGATGAGGAAGAGAAAGCCATCAAGGATCTGTATTCTCCCAAACTGCAGCAGCAACGTGACCTGATAATTTGCAGTGAGGCACAGAAATGCCCGTGCTTCCCTGGGGCTGTTAACGAGCAGCACCTTCGCAGGGCTCTCAAAGACCAGGGCAAGAACCTGGGCCGTACAAATAGCGGCTCGTTGGTACTTCCCTCCAGCAGGTTTCTGCTGACCGTGGTGGAAACCGAAGAGCCCGAGGGCCGGTCAGTCTATATCTCTAGATATAGAGCGGCGCTGCCCAACGTGCCCGTCAGGCCACACGTTGCTGATACGGAGCCGTGTCGATGCAACGCTGCAGCCTCCAACCTCTATATTTATGATACTGCAGTGCTCTCAGCTCTGAGGTTGCATGTCAAGAGGCAGTTTTTGGGTGCCAACAGTAGCTCATACTTAACATCTTTGGGGCTGGGGAGAGCTTTGGGCTATATAAGAAATAAAGAGCTCATGCTCCAATATATTTTTTCAAAGTGGTACCGGAATGCCAGCCTCCAAAAAGGCCACATTTAGGCATCAAAATAAAAGATATTCATCCACACCAACTGAATTTTCATAGGGTTTAGAGGCAAACAGACAAATCCCTCTGGGCCCTGGCTCTGCAAACCCTCATGTACTTGCCCCTGTAAATATCCAGGTAACTACTACTGTATTTTAGAGCCTCGCTTCCAACGCTCACTTTCCTCTTCCACTGTGTACAAGTGGACTGGCCGGTGCCAGAAGCTGCTGCTTCCCTGGGGACGGCTCTGCAGGACCAGCTGCCCCCAGCCCCTGCCTGTTCAACCAAGGGGTTGCCTCTCCTTGCAGCGACTCGTCACAGACCCAACGCACAAGGAGCATTCTCAGGATAAGGGTTTTCCCACTTCCTTTGGGTATTTTGGACAGGTTGAAGTCTTATGCAAGCAGCAGGTAGCTGTTCTACCACCTTTAAACACCCAGCACATGTGTATTATATATAAATATATTATATATATGCAGTGAGGTCTGGCTTATTTGCCTCAGTGCCAGGCACCAGAGGAGGCTGGCACAGCAGCAAAGAGCAGGAGAGAGCACGGGCCTGGAAAAGCCTGGAGGAAAAAGCAGAGCAGCACATGAAGGGCACAAAGCTTCCCATCTGTCAGAGGCATTTCCATCAGTCTGCTGACCTCCTTACACCCCTGGGGCTCCCCAGTGCAGCCCACAGCAACAAACCTGGGAGAATCCCGGGAGCAGGTTACGGGAAGGCAGGAGCATTGCTAAGCGCATCCTCCTCCTCTCTGCAAGGAGGAAGGCAACTTCTGAAACGCAGGCGAGATGCAGCACAGGCAACAGGCTGCACGCGGGATCCCGGGCTGAGCGGCTGCCCACGTGCGAGCAGAATCAATCTCAATGACTTTATTAAGTTGTTCTTGCCTCTCAGCGCTTAGTCACCAGGCTTGGACAGAAGACAGAGATTGATTTAATAGAGAATGAATGTAATGCTCTGCAAGTAGCTTAGACCGCACCAATTAATCAATTACCCAAGTATACTCCCTTTTGAAACATTCATTGCTATTTTAATCTTTAATCAACTCCCTGTTCCACGCACTGGGTGGTTCCCACGCTCCGGGCTCCCACAGAACAACACTCACTTTGCAAAGGGGGAATCTCACACTGAGGGTAAAGCAGACTGGCAAGTACCTGCAATAGTCAGGGAAATGCACGTGTGGTTCCCAGTGCAGGGTTTGCTCTGCACCCCTGCTTCACCGTCCAGCCTCCCATCCAGAGCCCGGGGATTTATCCTTCGGAGATGGAACAGCTTAGAATGGTCACTGACCACCAAACGGATTAGCACATTATCATCATCTTTTTAACCCACAACATTTACTTTTCCAGGATTTACCGGAGCCAATATAAAAGTGATTAGTGTTCTGCTTTTGCCAAACGGAGTAAGAGGTTGTTTATGACTCCATTCCCACGCGTGGCCTGTAATAAACAGACAGCGCTGCCTGGAAAGCGGCCAGCAACATAAAACTTCATCATTTACAAAATATTTACAGAAACAGAAATGACTCGTGCAATCGCTAGCAAGTACCTGGGCCTTCTCGAGGCAAAAGAGCATCATGCCAGCCCACCCTGCAAGCACTAGACCAGGCCAAAGTCCCGCAGCTTTTCTCATCTTTGCTAGACATGTGCTATTTTTAAAGAGGCGGCATTGCCAGCCCCAAGCATTCCAGAATCTTGACTCAGCCCCCAAAAAGCCACGACTGAAAAACGATGAGACGTTAAAAATAACCAGGGTTCTTTTCTGAAGGCGCTTTCGAGAATTCGGGCTCTGTATTTTTAATTTTCCCGCCGCATTTGTGATGTCTAGAAGACAATCTTATTTTTAAACAGAAACTGAAATTCTCAGACCATCACAGAACTTGCCACCTAAGTCCTCAGGAGGCAGCTTCAAATGAACTTTCTCCAAGCTCTGTATGTAAAAGCTGTTAAGCCTCTTATCCACAATAGCATATTCTATATGCATCACAACAGCATATTCTGTATGCATATAAATCTTCAGGATTGCGTGTGCGCCCTTCCCAAACTGGTGCTCCTGAGAGCGTCCCATTGCGAAGGGTATTTGGATGGCTAAACTCCACAGATTTGGGTTACATTTGGTTCTCCCTTTTTAAGAATGTGGCCCTCGCTGTCTTCTGAAAATGGAGTTTAGGTTTTTGGCTGCTTTTGAAAGTCAGGCTCAAAACGACCATATTAGAAATAACATACAGGCTAAAGCTAGTAAGCTAAAAGAATGGATGAACACATTTAGAGAAACAACAAAACAAATATTTTCTTTTATCCTACCCATTCATTTAGACTGGATAAATCCGTTTCTGTATTTGGAGAAAGCCTGGAGAAGTGGAATTTGTTCTTGTTCCCGAGTTCTAAGACTCAGGCAGAAGTTAAATCTCCCGCAGCTTTGAGACCAATTTGCAGAGCCACAGGATTTAGGCGATTCAGAGAAGTTTTGGGTATTTCTCCGAGCCTCTCTAATGCTCAACCGAACCAAGCCAAACTCCGGAACGATGGGGACTCAATATTCTCGCTCTCGGTGAACTTTGAGCTCTGGGAAGGCAGGAACACGAGAGGGAATTTTAGCCCTTGCCCTGCACACACCAAGTCCCCGGGGAACAGCAGCGCTCGTCCCTAGCCCGGCCACGAGCAGGGCTCCAAATTCCCGCTTTCCCAGCGGCTCCAGCCGGGACAGGACGGAGCTAACAGCCTCCCAAGCACAGCAGGCATAAACATAACAGGGAAACCCGCAATAGCTGCTTGCTATCCCACCCCTCTGAACTGCAAATAGCACCTTGGGGAGCTGCGAATGACTCGCCTATTGCTCCTGCCCTGTTTTTGCCTGGAAGTGGCTGGTGCCCCTGCTCTTTGGCTGCCTGCTTTGGTTGCTTTATGGCTTTGCTGGGCGAGGTGTAATTAAAAAAGCTCGGTTTTACCACCTCGCTCGCAGATGTGCTGAGATGATACCGCAACAAGAAAAACACAGTATCAGCTTGGGTCCTTCGGCAGCTTCCTTGTGCATTTCCTGAACCTTTCCCGCTGGAATAAGGGGGTCTGCGCTACCCCAGCTGTTATTTCTCGCTGGTGACACCAGTGAGCAGGACACTGTGCTGGAAATGGGCACTGGGAGCAGCACGGGGGGACTGGGCAGCGCTGCCCAGCACCACAGCATCCAGAAAGCCACCAGGAGGGACCGAGCACAGGGAAACCCATGCACATGGAAAACGCAGTATATCCAAGCAGCACTCCAAGTATCTGCTCCAGCAAACAACCTCCTCCTGGCTATGCAGGCCAAACTGAGAAGCTCGGTCTCCTCGTGTTGCCCCTGCTGCTGATGGCCCCTTGTCTTAATGGCTATTTAGGGCAGGTGCTGTTTCATGGTGCTGCTTTCTCGTTGCTCTTCCATAAATTTCTGGGTCCAAGTGCAACCATCAGCACGAAGGATGAATCTGCTGTAAGCTTCTCTGATGAGCCTTGCACCCCAAAGACACAGCTCAGCCCCACAGTCTAGGGGGTGGCTACATTTAACTGCAAACTTATAAAGCTGAAACACAAACCACCCCCCTAATTTAGGAGTGATGGAGGTGAGATGAAGATCCCCTGTTGATGGGACCAACAGGTAAGATGAAGTTTAATGTTTACCAAGAACACAGCTACAAAAGACGGTGCTGTTGTGGTTCAACACTGTCCCCCCACCTGAGCCACCACAGCATCAACCCCCAGGACTCCAGTGCAGAAGGAAGGCTGAGCCTAAAGAACATGGACAGCAGCAGCTACCCAGGCCCAAGTGCTGACTGACACTGTACGAGCCCAAGGAGCCCATGAACCTGCGCTAAGTCCTGCCATCAACCTGCACATCCCATCCTCAGGGGGCACGCGGGAAAGCGCAGCCCTCGCTGCCACGCCAGGCCCTAGGCCAGGTTTATTTTAACGCCTTTCCACCCTGCTAAGCAGTGCAGAGCTTTGGCTGCAGTCTTCACGAGGGAAGTTGTTAGTTTGGCACTCAGCATTAGGTGGCGGAAACACAAAGGAATCTGCCCGCCGAATCCCTCAAGAAACTCTCCTACAGAGGACCAACAGAAGCAAAGCTCGAGCCCAGCTAAAACACACTTTATGAAGAGGGGATAAAACACTCGCTAAAGGGCTCCGAACTGCTCTCGTTGGCTTTCGGAGGCGTTAGGCACCAGGGCAGCAAAGCAGGTTGCTAAGTCTCCTGCTTTCCTTCCCCTGCCCAGACGGCAGCTAACAGTGCCCTTGGGAGCAAACCCATCAAATAAACAACCTTCTCCAACAGCTGCCTGGCAGAACGGCGCCCGCCCTGGAGATATTTGGGCAATGCCAGTATCTTATCAACTCAAAATCTCAAGGCAACCTTGGCAAGGTGCCAATGCCCTGGCATTACAGCGAGCAGGGCAAGAGATACCTTCTCCCCTTGATTTATTTTACATTTGCTTCTCCCTAAGATTTCCTGTAACTGCAAGTCAAAGCAGCAGAGACAAGTAAGCAGGGCTTGATCTTCACCCAGGGCTTACCTGGGTTTAACTGAAATGAGTTTGGAGGCCAAGCCAGTGGAGCAGGTATGAAATCCCACGTGCATGCACTTAACTTAGTGCACAGACATCAATTTAGCTCATGTGAGTTCCCGAGGGAGGCTAAATCAATACAAACCACTTGTAAACGGATTTAAGCTTACGCTCGCATGGGGTTTGCTTCATTTCAAGGCGTCGAGCTAAGGAGCAATTTTAGTTAAACCCAAAATAAGCCTTTTCCATTGGTCATCCTTAAACTGGATTACACCACCATGCTTGCCTCGGTGGCGGCGAGGCGCACGGGAACGAGAAGCTTTGAAACAGCCTTGCAAGGTGGGCAAACCTCCCGTGCAGGACCTGGCAGGGGGACACGGTCCCGGCTCCGGAGTGGCAGCAGCCACCGGGATGCGCTCGGAGCGAGAGGGCATGGGCGGCATCGCTGCTTCCTCCTCAGCAGCCAAGCAGTGGGATCAGCCGAGCCCGCTGACAAAACAATGAGGGCAATTATGTGGTTTTTGCTTTTTTTTTCCCCCCATCTATACCAGAGGCTAAATTAACAGATTAATGTTTACTTGCAGGCGCTGCCACCAGCCCAAGGGGGAACTGGAGCAGAATGAGGACAGCAGGGAGCAGGGCTCACTCATCCCATCGTCCAACTTGCTCAGCCGAGCTTGGGTTCCTCTCCCCAACTTCAAGGCTTGGCTTCTAGTACAGAACGCTTCTTTTCAAGTGAAAGAAGGAAAAAAAAAAAGGAAAAAAGACTAAAACGGAGGCTATGTTAAGATATTAATGAGCCTCTCAAACAGCAAAAATATTATCTATATTTGGGGAGCTGAATGTTCCTGCATATTAAATGACAAGCAGCGTGCTCAGCGCGGCCGCACGCCTTGCTCCCAAGCCTGGGGCTGCGGAGAGGCTTCCCGGGGCCACCGGGCACCCCTGGGATTAAGCCCTTACGCAGGCAGAGCCATTAAAACGTCCCTCTGGGCTCCTCTGCCCGCACATGCCGAGGAGGAGGAGGAGGAGGATGCCCTTGCACCCCGCGCACCCCTGGTGCTGCTTTCAAGGCATCAACACTTCCCCTCATCCCAGTCTCCTCTCTGCAGCAGCAGAGCCCGCGTCCCGTCGCTGCTAACACACTGAGTCACCGTCACGTCGAGGCTGCGCCGTGAAGCGACATACCGGGAGCCCAGAGCTAGCCAGATTGCTTAGGAATTAGCGGAGATGCCCAGAAACTCCAGCGCTGCATCCAGTGCAGCCTCAGGGGCAGTCTCGCTGTGCTCCAGGGATACCTACAGCGATCCGAAGCTGGCAGCTTGGGATGAGTTCAAGCACAGCAGCAAGAAGCTCAGGACAAAATAATAAAACACAGTTCACCCTGCCAGGGAGGGTCCCCAACCCCATGCGGACACATCTGCTCCACAAGCAGCAGCCAAGACGCTTATCTGTGGTGCTGCATCCCACTGGAAACACTCCCACGGAAAAACAGGGATCCTGCGACTGATACTAGGGTGAAATCTCAACAGGAAGCAGCTTTTGCAGCCTCTAAATATCTTCCAGGTTTTGAAAGGCTCTTTCCTTTCCTTGCTTTCCCAAGCAAGCCAAAATCTGACACTTTGTCAACCTGAAATCCAAAGGAAGGGAAAACACGGTCTTAGCCATTAAACAATCCGATTATTGCTTCAATTAAGTCAAATCATTTCAATATGTTTTGCTTAAAATTTATAGAAGGTGGCATAAAGAGTTGCTCGACGTGCTAATCCATATGCTTTCATTTTTAATGCTTCAAACGATGGTGCCCTGACAATTCCAACGCTGCTCCGCTTTGACTTACAACTCCCGCCTCGCAGCAAATCTCCCTGCCAGGGAACAGATGCTTTTCAATTAAGGAAAAGAAATAAAGAAGGAAAAGAAGAAGAAAGGGAAATGTTTTGTCAAAAAGCATCCAAAAAGGCAGTGGGCTGCGTGACGGGGATGGGAGCAGAGCGTGTGATGACCTCAGTGAGGACACCTGGGATGCGCCCGGCCTCTCCTCCTGCCCTCAGCCATGGTACAAGGAGCTCCCGTGGGAGGATTTGGGAGGAGCCGGCCCTCCCTGCGCTGTCGGAAGCTTCCCTGCTCCGTGATCGCCTCAGAAGTTTGGGCTATTTCGGCTCTCGGCCCCGGTCCCCGCGCAGCACACGCGCGCAGGGCTGCCCTTATTCCACAGAAGCGCCACATTCCTCGCCAGCTGCAGCCTGTCGGAGGGAATTAAGAAAATCAATAAATCCGGCAGCAAAAAGAATGAGCCGGCCCAGAAATTAACGCTTTTGCGAGGCTGAGGAAGAAATACGGGCGGAGGAAGAAGGACTGGAATTTCTAACAGAGGATGAGCAGGAGGAGGCGCCGGGGCGGGCAGGGCCCTCAGCACCTCTGCGTCCGTGCCCATCTCCCACGCTGAGCGAGGCCTAACGGGCGTTTCACAGCCGGAATTCCCTGGAGCGATCCCTGCTCCAAAAGCGCACAGAACCTCTGCGGGGACCTGGCAAAAACAGGGAAGGAACGACGCTGTTTTACACACAGACATTATCAGGTGATGATGCAGCGCGGCTGGGTGCAGCCTGGGGGGACATCTGGACTAACGCTTTTCAGTGGTAAAAGCCCAGTCTCACATTGCTGAGGACTTTCCCTTAGTAAACTTATAAATTAAAGCGTGGATGAAATTATCTGTTAAAGCAAGGAACCATTTGAATTTCAGTACATTATGATAACAGTCTAAAATTAGGAAAATTAGGGGAAAAAATTATGGAAAAACTTAGGGAAATTTGTACCAGCTGGGGATGTGACTTGGTTTCTCCAGGCCCAGGATATTAAGCCCTGCTTTGGTGGAGCAGAGGCCGCAGGATGGGAGCTTGCTCTGCTGCATGGTGCCACTAACTCTTGGCATATTACTTTCCATATGCTGCACTAGACCATTTAACAAGGAGTATTTGCATTTCACCGCTCATACGAAAATATCTGGCAGGGAGTTGGGGAGAGAAGTGAGCACCAGCAAAAAGCCTTCCTTTGTTATACACCCCAAATCGCTGCAGCATCCTTTGAATTTCCAATTGGGAAACAGCAATAAATCCTTACGAGCCATCCTCCTGTCTCATCCTTTAAATTTACAAACGAGTTTGCACATTTCCAGCATTAGAGACAGAACCGAAAACAGCTCGACGCCTGGAAATAAATAAAACCGAGCATAAACCGGTGATCAGCAGGTTGCAAAAACCAAGGGCCCGAGCTATATCACTGAGCACGACAGAAGCAGACTGGAATCCTTCAGAGACCACGTGTAAAATCCCAGCCTTACGGAGACGAGAAAACAAAACCCGGCTCTTGTTACTGAACATAATAAACTCCTAAGTAGGAACCTCCCGGGGCTCACCATCCGTATTTATTCCCGATGGGATGCACAACAGAACTACATGGACAAGGAGCCCAGCAGCACGTCCCAGGCTGGCTGCACCGGGGGTCCCCTCCCTTGTGGGAGGCATTTGGGGCAAGGGAAGGTCTCAGGCAGGGTCCCCACGGGCTGGTCCCCACGGCAGTGACACTGGGGTTCATCCCTGGCACCGAAACGCCCTATGCACAACCACGGGGCGCTGGAGGAGCTCGGGCCCTGGATGGGCATCCGAGCTCCGCGTGGGCAGGAGTGAGGGAAAGGAATCAGAAATGTTGCAGTAGAGATCAGAAAAATTGTATTACAGAAATGAACAGATTTTTTAAAAATGTTGTTTTTGCAAAACAAGCTTAGAAAACCTTAAAGAAATTACAGCAACCTGTAGGAGAACGGGAAATGGACACTGCTGAGTTTCTAATCTAACAAAGAAACTTTTCCAATGTGTTTTCCTTCCCCATCCAACTTCACCTCCTTCCCCCCTGTCCCCTCCATCCCCAACCAGATCCTTTGGGCTACAACACACATTTTTCACTTGAACCTCCATTGCCCCGATTTAACATTTGCCTGCAATTTTGCCAAACAAGTCAAGAGGAAAACTGCAGAATTCCCTGCTTGCCTGTGTTTTGGAGTGAGCCCTGCTAAGCTCATTTTATTCCCGTATATCAGGAAATCCAAGGGTTTCACAGAGACCTACAAGGGAAGCTCTGTCCCTGGGGCCGGCGGGGGCGAGGAGGCCCTCGCTGCCCACTCCAAGATGCATCATTTGTGATTGATCTCTGCTCTTCATCCTCACGCAGAGGAAACCAGGAGCTCAGTGGCTGTTTGCTGTGACGCTTCTGGGCAATCCCCAACCCAGGTTTTATAAAACTCAGAAGAAATTCGCTGTGACAGGTGGGATGTTTTGCAAGTGTCACCACAACGTCTGGAGCGGGTCCTGACCCGTGCCCACCAGCAGGGCTCCGATACCACGAGTGAGGACCCGCAGCTGGGTCGCATCTCACATGCGGCATAAAATTTAATGCCTTTACATATATATATATATTTATAGTGCCGGAGAAGAAACCCAAACATTTAAAGTGCTATTTAAATCTGAAAGCCTGACAGACACCTCTGACAATAAAAGCACAGCTGGTCGCAGCGCGCTGAAGGCAGTGTGGTGGTACAGGATGGGAGGCTGCAACCCCGTCTCTGCCCAAGGCTGAGCATAAGCTACAGGTGGGAGCAGCTCCCTCATCTATGCAGCGCGGGAGTTACTGCTGGTGTTTCTACATGACGCAGAGCTGGGTGGATACAACACGAGGATCCCATCGCCTAGACCCTGCACAAAGATGCTCGGAATTGCCCTAAATTCTGTGAACGCACCAGGAACCCCGGGAAGGTGGCTCTTCACATGCATGGCAGCAGGTAGGCTGTGCATGGCAGAGATGCACCATGCAAAGCCCATCTCCCGCAACCCAAAGCAGACCAGAGGTTTTGGGGAAGGAGGCCGACAGGGGCTGCTTCATCTCACGTGAAGCCCAACCTGCCTTTGGCTTCTGATGCTCATCTGGGGTGATGGATCCACACGGAGAAGATGCAGGCAGAGCGGATCCATCGCGGCCTTGCAGCATCTCCC
The DNA here is from genome assembly GCA_013398315.1 of Nothoprocta pentlandii. Taxonomy (NCBI): domain Eukaryota; kingdom Metazoa; phylum Chordata; class Aves; order Tinamiformes; family Tinamidae; genus Nothoprocta; species Nothoprocta pentlandii. The sequence goes on from VZSG01000321.1 coordinate 404,885, forward strand.
ACAGCCACCAGGTGTTTTTATGTAGCTATTCAGGCTAAGGATGTGTGAGGAAAATAAATTAAGTAGGAATATGCTCCAGGGAGAGACATTTGTGCAAAGCAGCAGGTCGCGGGTTGAAAGAGCCAGGTGCAAGTTAACCAGTGTACGGAAAGGTCAAGGGACAGCTGCTAGGGCAGCGTGTGAGCCCAGCACACGCTACCCACAAAACATCAGGGGTATTCTGAAGCACACGCTGCCTCACGTTCAGCACCCAGAAGCTATTTTAAGGGCTCCGTGGAGGCAAGCTAATGTTATCAGGGCACTTTCCTTCCAGGAGACAACAATACATTTTGAGCCAAGTAATCCCATGGGGAGGCTCCGTGAACCCCCTGCTCGGATGAAGTGGATGCGATTTGCTCCTGTTAAGACAGGCTCAGCTGAGCTGAGCTTTTCCCTGCCACCTGCAAGCAAGGCCATGAGCAGCAATGGCCCGAGACCCAGGAGACCCACAGTGTGGGCCATATGGTTCCTCTGGAACCACTTTGACCCTTCTAATACCTTCTGTAAAGCATTTTGAGACCCACAGACAAGAAAAGGTGTGCAAAGAACCAAGAAATACCATTAGTGCATGATGCTATGGCTCTAAGCTATGTGCAGGCAGACACAGCCACGATGAACACCCTAAATCAGAAGGATGGGGAGGAACGTGGGAAAAAGAGAAGGAAGAAATTGCATTATGACAGTGATAGAGAGAAAGAAGTAGATGGGAGGGCTACAGAGACCTTAGGAGTGCTCTGATACCAGTATGATGGCCTGAGTAAACAAGATTACTAGAAAACTGTCCAGAAGGGAGGAGGACAGCCAAGAGCAAAGAGAGGTCAGGCACTGAGGGCCTCCTGCCCTGCACCTTCAGGTGCCACATCCAGCTCTGAGCAGCTCTGCATGCAGCCACCTGCAGAAACAGCCCTGCACGGTCACCAACACCAAAGGGGAAGCCAGCACAGCAGGGACCCTCTCGTCAGAGCAAAATAAGATACTGTCGAGAGACATTTGCTGCTGTTTGCATCGTACTCAACAGCAGCCTGGGGATATTTAGCCAACTTGTCGCCTCCCAGATACCACTCACTGTGGATCCTCTGCTGGGAGGAGGGAAATTCTGATATAGCCCACACCATGATTCAGTCCCCAGTTCAGAAATGAACACCAACATGTGGATTTGGCCTTCAGAAAATGAGCATCTCTCTGTATACATGCTTTCTTCCTCTGAAAAGGGAGTTCTGAAATGGAGCACAGCAAAATGTCCAGCCTGCCTCCCGCCACTGCAGTGGCGATGGTGACAGAGACAGCAACAAGAACGGAAAATAACCCCTTCATCTTCTGCAGGAGGGGTAAAGAGTGCACCCGGAGCAAGGTAAATGCAACAAGTAAGGCTGGCAAGGAGACCGTTGTGTTCACTTCTCAAAACTCGGAATTTGTCTACTTTTCCAGCAATCACTTCTGTTTCAAATACGCTCTGAGCATGAAAGCCACATACAGCCATTGATCCGTACTCAAAAAAACTACATTTGGAAACCAAAAACGAAAAAAAGAGAAACAGGGAAGCAAATCAAGCACTGACCAGTCTTTCAAGTATGTCCAGCTGCCAGTGGTTTCCAATTCCTCTGTTGTTCACAGAACTCAACAACATTTGGGAAAAAATTGATTTTTCTTCCTGGTGACCAACCCACCGCGTGTTCGGGTCTCGCTTACCAGTCAAGTTCTTCAAGCCGAGTTCCCTGAGTCCGAAGTTGCCGTCCTTCCTGTAGTTGAGGAATATGGCCAGGGCGTATCTGTCCTCGTAGAGTTTGGTCCCCCGAACGATGCGCAGGTTCTCCAGGGGCAGGTACTCAAACTGGTTCAACGCCACCAGCACGTAGCCCGTCACTTCTCTGATAGACTGGAAGAGACACAGGAAATAAAACACGTTATGACCAATAGAAAATTAAAAAACTAGAGAATAATGGTTTGTTTTTCAGTCTTATTAAACTTGAGCAGAAATTCACAGCAAATACAGAAGATACATCATCAAAGGGTGATTTTCACAGTTCAAGCTAGTGATGAGGTCTCCGCACGACACAAGGAGAACCCACCATGGTGAAACACACTGGAGAGAAGACAACCACGTCCTAGCAAGTGTTTTGCACGGGATATTGAGGGCTGAGACTGAAGGGATGACGGCGCAAGAGACCATTCCCTGGAAAACACCTCTGGTGGAAACACAGGACACGTTGGCACGTGTGTACTTAATGCATATATAAATATCTGCCTGCATAAAACTGAGTGCAAAGCTCATGGGGTTATCACTGAGCATGGTGATGCACATAAGGAAGGGTTATTCCTGGGCAATCTATACATAGGGAAGGGCTTATATGCAGCCCGAGCTCCACACTCTGCTGAAGCTACCAGGAAAGCACTGGAGCTATTTCAACACTCACTTGGCATCCAAACAGAGCCCGGTGTCATTACAGGACTTTGATGAGAACCCCGTGAGTTGAGCTGGGTGGAGATGTATGGTTCAGTAGTTCAGTATTAAGTGCAGAGCTGCATTATACCCCGGGACACTGATTCCATTATAATCAGCAGCTTTCTGGCACTTTCATGATAGCTCTTTGCTTTCAGACATCTCAGCTTAGCCGGTTTGGGCAGGAATTTATTTTTTATTGTACGTAAAGATCTCCTCAAGCTGGCTTTTCCAGCCTTCTTCAGAATTCAGAAAATGTTAAAATTATATTCATGACTTCTATTTCTCTACTGATAATCCAGGAGCCCTATGATTGCTCTAATTAATTTAGAAGGACTTTTTGACTTGGAACCATGTCAAAAAAAAAAAAAAAAAAGCAATGAAAGCAGTTCCAAAACTGCATCTGACCAAGTCCTTCCTGCCAATTTTTGTCGCTTATAATCACATTTTCTATTTTTAGGATTCACCTTACTTCTTGCCATGCAGAAAGTCCACCTGAAAAGGCCCTCGTTCAGCGTGGCACTTAAATTATGCTAATGCTCCCCAGCAAATCTCGGGCTGCTCCAACGCAGAAAAGTAAAGAAGACAGAATTTGTATTTTTGGTGGTGGTTACCGTGAGCTGCATCCCCCTACCCAGAAGCTGTGCTTTGTGCCGATTATCTGACAGAAATGACATTTTGGCCAGAATTTTGACAAGAGCCATAAGGTCCTTTCCAGCCCCGCGGTTTCCATCAGCCCTGCAACATCGCGCTCTCCTCCGTAAAAGCAGCTATTCGCTGGGAAAAAAATGGCTATGTTAACCTCAAAAGGACCGAAATCACCTAAAATCTTTCAGATTTACAACAACAATAATGGTGTTCTAAGTGACCCAATCTGTACAAACTGAAAGCTGAAAGCTTCCACAGAGGAAATCAGGAAAAGTTTAGCAACCTCCAGACTTCCTCGCTGTCACCTGTGATTTTGCAGGGTTTTTTCCCTCCGTTACAACCTCATTTTGGCTGGAAATTCCTGGCCAGCTTTGCCTCGCTTTTCCCTGTTATATTCCCAGTTTTTGAGATGCAACTTGCTGCTGTAGGACCCAGAGAGCAGGAGAGCAAACAGATACACGTTCCCCCTGTACTTCTGCTTCCATGCATACGTTTGGGCTTCCCAAAGCTCTTTGGGCACTGGCGTGTGCAGGAACGTATGGATTTGCCTGAAGGAAAGGCTGAAACTCCCAGGCTGCTCATCAAACCTGCCTATCGCATGCTCCAAAGCTGGGGAGAAGACACTTCTGAGGATTCAAGAGCCAAAGGTGTCTGCTCATTTGATTTGTCATGTTGGCTGCCAGGTGCAGAAATAAGACAGGGCACGCGTCTAGCGGGGAAAAAGAAGGAAAAAAAGACAGAAAATGCATTAATACTCAACAAATGTAAAGCCTCCCAAGCTGCTTTGAACCTTGTCGAGCCACGGGACGCAGCCTGATACAGTTATCAGAGGAGCACTCCTCATCCGCGTGCGTTTTCAGAGCTTTCCCACGCTCATTCCTCGAGGAGCGGTGCTTCTTCCCAAAGAAAAAGGGGAATCTCGCAGGCAAAGCGCGCGCTCCGCTTCGGAGGCTGCAAGGGGCAGCTGAAAGGCACAGGTTACATCTGCTCGGATGACACGGATCCCCCTGCTCCTGCCTCACATGGCCTGGAAATGCTTGGAAAAAAGCGCTTATTAATTTCACTGTGATTTAATGCATCTCTCTCCCAAAGCCTCCTGTCCTGTAGGTAGAGCATCTTTTCCCCTAGGGTTTATGGCAGGCGTGTTACTCCATAAAACAGTTTCTGACTGGCTTGGCTTTCCCCTGAGCAGGGGAAACATCCTCTTATTATTGTTGTTGTTGTTGTTATTATTTATCCTGGAAGTAAACCATCCCCAGATAGCGATAAACCACATTTCAAACTAAAAGGTAGCCCAGCTCCAAATCTGCTGCGGAGGTGGGCCCGTGCACAGCTGGGTTTGTTTCCAATTTGATAATTTATGCTATAAATTTCATCACTTTCAGCAGAATCCCTTTGCCCTGCGCTTACGGCTGAGTCCCTGCAGCCGAGGACTGATGCGGGGGGCTCAGGGGAGCTCAAAATGACCAAAACCAGGGAAAACGTGGTGATTTCTCCGAAGCAAAGACACCCCATCAGCGGGGAACGAGAGACAAGACCGGTACCCAGGACCTCAATCGCCTTTGGCAGCAAATTCAAGGAAAAAAAGGAGTAAAACAGCAGCAAGAACATGATCAGCCCGTCCACAACAACGGATCGATGACCGATTAAGGCAGCTCATGCTTCTCATAAACACTGCCAGCTCCTCTTAGCATCGCTCGCAGACGGCTTGGTCGTGGCTCAGGGGCTGATAAATGCTATTTTGTGGCTCACACGGCTCATTATTTGGCCTGCTTGCAAGCTCTTTACCCCCTCCCTCCCCGGCCCCAGGTTTCTGAAACTGCTGCTTTGCTCCCAAGGATTAACGCAGCGCTGCCCAGCTGGGCATGGGAGCAGCATCCAGCAGCTCCAGGCGCTTCCTACCTGGGATAAAGAAAGCTGCATCGCCCCCAAAATTAGAGCAATTCATGGAAAAAAATCAATCGGCATCAACACCCAGAAACTCAAAGTATCCACGTATTCCCTTAAGAGGCAAAGCAGGGATTCAGACGCAGGTGCTTCCAGCAATCCGAGCGCACTGCACATCACACAGAGCTGGGGATCGGAGGGGTCACCGAGCTCCCAATGCCGGGGCAGAAAGGGGGGAAGCTCCTGCAAGGAGGCCCCACGGTGCCCACACAGGGGTAGGTTGGTCCTGCCCCACCACGAGGACAGAAACCGGGCAGAGGGCTTCAAAGCAGCTCTCCGCAGGCAATAAGCCAAGGGCACGCTGCTAATCCCACCTGCTGCCAATAACCTAAGCTCTATTTTAAGAGAATATCCATTTCATGAAGCACCAAGAGGCTCCTCGTGTGATCCAGCTGCCAGTGGATAACAGACACCTGGTGATCTCCATGCAAGGAGCTAGACTGCAAGGAGCCCCCAACCCCAGCTCTGCGTTCTGTCACGTTGTATTAAACCACAGGAAAGTCAGATTTCTAAAGGGTACAAAGGGAAAAGTCTTTCCCCAAGTGCACAGTCTTTTCTTGCATGCTAATAAAGGCAGAAGGCCCCAGCAAAGCCACGTGTAAAATAACCAACGTGAACAGTTACCACTGCGTGAGCTGGTTCAGAAGCTTCTCACACCTCGGGTTAGTGTGAACACCCCATCCCCTACTCGCTTTTCTGATGGCATTTAACATCTGCTTCCATCAACTCTGCAAGGCCAAACAAGCCACACCGATTTCCTGTTTCCAACGCAGGGAAATACTGCAAAGTCGACACTAACTTGAGTTTAAGCAAGTTCTCCAGAGAGTCACAAGAACCACCTTGAGGATGGCGACACAATTCAGCCAGGGGTGTTCCTGAGCATGGCCAGAAAGTCACGGGTGATTTTCTAATTTACCCTTTTTCGAGCATCAGGAGCTGCTGGGATAGGTGGTACAAGCTTTAGTTGGAGCACAGAGCTGGAGTCCAGGATGTAGATCAAGAAAAACATCTTTCTGGTGTGCCTGATCCAAAGCAAATGTTGCATCATAACTGCAGTTTCCACAGAATTGCAGAAAATGCGTCATCCAAAAAAGCTGCGATTTTGATTCAGAGCCGTCACTAAATATATAGATAGATATCTAAGTTTGTATGTACATATAGAGTTGTCTTCTGGTTTAAGCAGAATTAGGAAAAGGGAAAGAAAAGACTTGCTGGGAGCTCAGCATTTCGGACAACTGGCAAAGCCATTCACCCCTTCCCTTGCCCTCACCTGCCTTGTAAATCTGAATACAAAATATGAACGGCCTCTGGAGCAGCAGATCAATGCATTGAACATTACACCAACTTTCCTCAAATTCCAAGTGGCAGCCAGCTCGATGCATCTTTCCCTCCAAGTCTTTGGAGATTTTTAGGTGAAGATTTTGTCACGGAATTGAGTTCAGCAACTTTGGTTTCCCCATCTGTTTCCTTGGCGTTAAGTCTTCACACTGCATTATTCCAAGCGTGGGCCTTGGGATACGAGGGGGACACAGGAGAAGGGGCTGCCTATTTGTTTTATTTACTTAGTCTCACACAGAAATCATGCTCCTGCATAGCCGCAGAAAATCAGGCTGAGCACCAGGATTATACGATACGTTAGGGAAGGGCCTAGGGAAGGCTTAGAGACAAAATAAATGCCAGCGTAGAATCCATTAAACTGTAGATCAATGTCCAAATCTGGCATTTGCAAAGGAAGCCCATAAATAATGTATAAGTAATGGTGATGGATAAGAACGCGGCGATCCTCTCGATTGTTTATCTTGACTCATTTTGCAAAGTATTGCTGAAAACACAACGCGGGACGGGAAACGTAAAATAAAAATAACCAAAATACTACGGCAATGGCAACATAAAGATAATGGAAAAATAACATGATTGATTTTGCTTTCACGTTTTGAAATATAGCTTCTAAAGGGACATTCAAATACTTTTTTACACTGGCTGAGCTACGCTTAAGCTCACATGTAATCTCTTAAAACCTTATTTGTCAAAGAAGCCACTTATCAGCTGCTACTACACATTCACACCTGTTTTTCAGCTCAAAAGTGTCGTATGAATGCAGAAGCTGATTAGGCCTATGTCTACATCTGAGGGTCCTCCTAATATTTTCTTCTGAAACGTAATTTCTCTGTTAAGATCTCTGCTTAGGAAGCACCTAACTTTTAAGTGCGTACAGGGTGTATAATAAATTCTAGGCTATTTAACCCAAGTAATATTATGACCTAGACTCTCCACTCTGCAATAACGCAGCCTTTACAGCTGACATCTCACTAGCCAGGGAAAACCTATGCCTGGCCAGGTATTTAGGAAGTCACAAGGAATTTCAACATTACATCTGCAGCAAGGAGCAGTCGACAGGGCTGCTCGTCCCACGAGGGCCACCCAAGGTCAGGGGCCGATCGCAAGTCCCATGGGAGAAGGCACGGGACAAAAGCAGCGGTTTTGCTCCCAATTAATCCAGAATTACCCAGCACTTCCAGTAAGCCGGCCACAAAGATCCCAGGAAAGGCTTTGTGTGTATCAAACAGCACCAGGAATTTTTCATTTGTTCATTTAATACACGATGAGTGGGGAGCTTTGCGCATCGGATACTGCAATTTCTTTCCTCTTGGCATAAAGCGGGATTGGTCGATGGGAATTACTGGCAAGTCCATAGTTAGCCAGATTAAATACACGTATTCAAATTTCTCCACCTCTTACTGCGAGAGCGATGGATGACCCTGGCTCGCATTACTCCCCCTCCTAGGAACGAAGGAAAACAAATTAAACATTCTGGAGCTCTGATACAGAGGCCGAGTTGAACGACGGGGCTTTTTCTTTTCTCATCTTTCTCCCGAAGCAGCCAGCGAAGCTGTCAGGCCACTTCTGGAAGCCCGAGACGGCTCCCGCATCAGAATTCAGGACGCGGCGGCACGTAGTGAAGATGTGGTAACCCTGTCAAACTTGAGCTCAGCTTCCCCCCTCTCAACTTGTGTTTTTTTGCAAGCAGCAAGCGACGGCTGCCCAAGCCTGAGAAAGCAGCGAGGTTGCTGGAGAGCTTTGCTTTTCCTTCCCAAGAAAGGACTTGCTTAAAAACGTGCTTTCAAGTTGCTTCATGAATGCAACAGTCGCTCCTTAATGAGGATTTCAAACGCATTTCCTGCGAAGCGCCGACTTTATTGGCATTCTAGGACATCTCTGCACACATAAATTAGTAAATATTGGAGCGCCTGTTGAATGCTTGCCTGTTCTTTCTCCAAAAGAGGAGTCTTCATCCAAATATTGGATTTTAGCAGCTAGCTGAGCGTGTACAAACACAGGCGCTCAGCCCAGCGGCACACCTGACTATTGAAGCCGCCTCAGCCTCTGCGAATCTCTAATCTCTGCCAGAAGAGAAACCCCGGAGAGATGCATTAATCACCGGCTTTTGATTAGGTTTATTTCCATTAAGATAAAGAGTGAAGAGGCTTTGCGTTGTTTTTAAAGATGTGTTTTTGTTTTGGTTATCTAGACGCTGCAGAAGAGCTGTTAGTCAGGCTCTAATAGATTATTAGAGTCTCCTCCAAGAATAGATGCCTAATTTATAAGATGAGAGCAATTAGCGAACGCACCCGATTTTTAAATACCGAGGCATTTTGAGGAAGGACACGGATACCCCAGATCTGGGGATTACCACGCAGGGTAGCAGCAATCAGCAAGGCAACCTCTCACACACAGCAACTGAGCTAGCCACAAAGACAGGAGATTTCTGCCTCCGTTTCACCACCTGTTAAGCACTGCTTGCTAAAACCTGCCTCTATGCAGTGTCTTTTCCCTGTGGTTCTTGCACTGGGCAATATGCACAACCTCACAGGAGGTGGGAGCTCGTTGACTGTGCCCAGCAGTTTTAAGCAACCAGACATATATTAAATAAGCCATCGTTCCAGCGTACAGTTACACTAAGTTGAAGGAAACGCGGCTCCCTCAACGTTCACAGCAACTCCTTCAATTACAGGTGAGTTTCCAGGATGTATTTTTCCTGCTTTGGAATTTTCCGCAGGAAATCATTTCTTTCTTTTCCCAGGGCAAGGCTAGAAAACAAAGGTTTGCTCTTGATATAAGGAACTTTAAAATCTTACACGTTAAGATCCCTAAAGAAATGGTAATTTTATGCGAGGCAAAGATGGGAGCAGGGAAGGAGATCAGAGAGGGAAGGGGAACTGAACACGAGCAGGAAGAGCGAAGGGCAGAACATCTCGCACACTGCAAGGCCAATTACAGCAGCTGCAATTCCAGCACCATCTAATCCCAAATGCTTGCGAGTCTGCAATCTCATTGCTTTATTTTTATATCATTTTATTCCTTTTTTTTTTAGGGGGAATACAACAGGAAAAGCATAATTCACTATGTAAGATATAATTTCCTCTAATACTTATCCCCAAATTACTGGGCAAGCAATCTTTTGCCAATGGCTTAATTGGAGGAAACCTCTACATTTAATAATGTTCCTTCATGTACTGAACCACACACAATAGGCCGGTGAAGGAGAGCGAGTAGAGTGGTTATTGTCATAGCAAAGGATGGAAGAAAGGTTCAGTCACTGAAGTCATCACAGAAACAATGTTATTAACTACCCTGGAATAATCTCCGAGTAGTTCCCAGCTGATTGACAATGATCAAATAATGCAGCGAGCAAACAAAGGGCCTTCTCTCCTCACCTGTTTTTATTAATATCCTTATTATCCTTCCCTGAAAGACGGCTTTTCAAGAGCTATTACTATACTCAATATTAAATAAAATTAAGCAGGGCTGATTTTCAATTATGTCTTCTGAACCCTCAACACCAACAGTGATCACCGGCCTGAAGCTGGAGAAGTCCCATGGCCAGACCCCCAAACGCTGAGGATCTGGTGGTGACCCCAGCAGTGCTGGGGCCCCAAAAAATCAGAGAAACGGCAAAAACCAGGCTGAGGAACCCAAACCATGACCACTATTTATCTGATTAACACCCAGGAACCACACTGGGAACGGGTCCATCCAGGGAAAGCTGCTCCGAGGGGGAAACTCAAGGCTCAAGACCAGGCTTGAGCAAGCCCGGTGCAGGTTCTCCAGCCCATAATGTTGGTGGTAGCCCTGGAAATGTGACCTTCATTTGGTCCTTGGACCCAGGAACACCAGGAGGAAAGAGAAGGCTGCGAGTGCAAGGATCCAGCTACGTCAAAAGGCTGGAAGGGGCATTTCATAGGTATGAATTACTCTATGGTCTGTAAACTATGCAGAAAGCCTCAGCTGCCCTGAGATGGGACGATCAAAGGCTAGATTATCCCAAGGTCATTACAGGAGACCCTGTTCTTACTTAGCATGTAATTGCTGAGCCTAAGCACACTCCTCGTAACCAACAGGAGAATGAATTATTTAAGTATTTTTCTTTTAACAAATAGTATTACCATTTTAATTATATATCCACTGCAACTGAACTTGCAAACGTGCCTTAGGATTTAGGAGAATTGAGTTTTGCCACTCTGCTTATGAATTTCAGAGCATCTGCAGGACATAAATACACATATACATATAATACAGACATATATTAAAAAAAGATTTGTGTGCATGTTTCATTCCCAGAGGATTTCTTGTGTTCAGGTAGCTAAAACTGCACTCCTTTGGTGGGTTGCCCATCGCACTGCATGCTGCTGTGAGAAAAGTGAAAAATCCTCGTCAAAACAACAGCTTTTTGCTCAGTTGAGCAAGGCCAGTTCTCATTCCCACAACACCCAGCCTGACTTTAAGGCTAAACAGGCAGGTATAACATCAGGTTAAAGGTGCAAGCATTTTGGCTCCAAAATATTATAAAATAAAAACAAAAAAGCAACTTTTCTATTCAATCCCTCTTCGCATGCAGCATCCAGGGCTTTAGAGACCCAGCTGGGCAAAGGAGGAGGAGGCAGGGCGAGTATTTCACTCGTGCAGATGGAATGAGGTGTATAGGAGAGCACACATTCAGTCCAGCCAGCGCCACCTTCGAGCATCAACGCTGCTAATTTCCTCAAGTTCAGTAAACCTGTTTAAAACAGAAACCTATAGAGCCCAGCAGCTGCAGCCAGACAAGCCCTCGAAGCCCCCCAGCCCACGTACACCCCAGTATTTTTGGGTAGCTCCTCTCCCTCCTTTTACACTGCCCTAGGTAGAGCAGAGACAGGGCGATTCCCTCAACTCCTTATCCCCGTTTCACCTTGCCAGTCCGCGGGTATTCGAGGCTCAGTTAAAGCAGCACAAAGCAAGGACACATCGTGCCCAGGCTGCAGCCCTCGCAGACCCTAATTACATTTGCATGTGGGAACCATCCAGCCCTGTCACTGCAAGAGGTTTTGGCTTCGGCTCCTGCTGAAACAGCTTCAGAAAGAAGGCAACTGTCACCTGCCCACGAGGTCCAAAAACCAGATTTTCTCTTATTTCACCTGACACTTCTTTGTGCGCCAGCACTGTCCTCTAGTTCAAGCTGCTCCCGGGTATTGACAGCAATTAATACACCATTCTTTGTGCTCTCCATCTATGAAAGGCACATTAGCAATATTTCCAATATTTTCCTCTTGCCACCTTTCCCCACCTCCCCCCGGTACATTCAGGCTATATGTTCTCCAGTAAAGCAGGAGGTTGGTGTCAATGCTAAGTTCTCACACTGCAGAACGGAGCTCTTGACCAGAATGAAATTTCAAAGTCAAGAGTGTAACATAAATTATCAATAGTTACGGAAATAAATGCCCTCGTCTTTGCAAGTCAGTGCTTAAAGCTTAGCAAAGAGAGTGAGAAACTGCTCCTTCACATGAGCATTTATTTCTAATTACCCCTTAAAACAGAGCCTATCGTGTTGCCGGCGCATCCTGCACTGGAGATGTGAGTGAACCTGCCTTTTCCAATGGAGTTTCACTGCCTTCTCCATCCTGCCTTTTCCTTTGGGCTCAAGTGGTGCCTAACGAGTCAGGTTAAAGCTGCTAAGGAGCATCTGAAAAACAACTGTCATTCCTTCCCTTAAGATATAAGTTACTCCCTGCCTCTCCAGCGGCCTCACCTTGCCATAATATTATCAATACGGTCCAAGCGGCGCCATGGGACTCTGATAACCCCAATGGCTGGATTCACAGCAGCCTTCAGGGAACAGAGCAAGGAGCATGGAGATGTGCCCTGGTCCTCTGCTTCCTGTGTGATCCATGGGATAACGTCAGGAGGAGACGTCTCCCTACACCAAACTTGGTTGCTCTTGTTCAAAACACTAAACTGAAGGTAGAGCTGAGATATGAAGATGGGGAAGATACCGGGCGCTAAGACCTCCCATTCACTCTCATGCCATCTCTCATGCTGCTGCTGCCAACACCCAAGCAAAATACTTGTTCCTTTCCTGCTGGAGTCAACACTAACTCACGGGAAGCCTCAGAATTAACATCCGCCCTTTCCCTCGGCTGCTCTTGATGAGATTTATAGCTAAAGCTGAGTCAATTAAAAGAGAACTCCAAAAAAAAAAAAAAAGCACAACTCGACTGCAGAAACTCATCCCTCCTTCCCTGGGGATGGAGAAGTAAGGGGGAGGAAGATACCTGAGGCCAAATTTACCTAATTGTTCCACAGTAAATCCTTACGTTTAATCAACGTAATCAAAGGAACTCCCAGTAGTTTTAATTAATTAGCTGCACGGACTCGGACGTACATCACACCTCCTGGCCAGCCCGCCGCCCTCGTGCACCGCGGGGCTGCCGCCAAGGAGGCTCCGCCGCCTCCTCCTCGCACGCGCTTCCTTCTAGGAAAACTCTTCCCCCGTCGCTGCCGCTCTGCCGCCGCGGCCCCAAGGGCTCCGGTGGGTAAGGGCTGACACCCTTCTCTGAGGCCAGGCTTTAGCAAGCCCTCGGCTGCCTCCCCTGGTGGAGGCCGGCCTTCCGGAGGAGCCCATGGTGCAGACGGTCGCTGCCGGCCCTCTCGTCCTGCCAACAGGCAACAAGAGAAATGGTATGGAGAAGAAAACGCCCAAGCCTTCCTGTTGTATGCTCTCTGCTGTCAACCACGTGGAATGCAAACTCTGTGAGACCTTCATGAAAAGCAAACTCAAAGCACACTCACAATGTCCCCTTAACCACGCACATCTCTTGAACATACAGATCCATTTGCAATGGGCACCGGACTTCCAACCTCCAGATTCTCTCTTGACCTCTACAGAACTCAGTTTTACTCCATGAAAACTGAGAAACCCAACCACAGCATATCACGAGGCATTGGGTCCTCATCAACCTGGCTCCATCAGAAGCACCCAACAGATTTTCCCTACAGATCAGGGTAGACACAAACCAGCAGAGTCACCAGCTCCGCCTGGAAGCTCATCGAGTGCCTGTGACCAGGTCTGGAAATGACCGTGGGACGTTCAGCGCTCTGAACATCCGACTCACAGAAAACCAGGAGACAGGAATAGATGATGAGGTTGTCCATCTGCTATCTGGTCCATAACCAAAACATCGTTCCTAGGCTCCCTACTCCTGCTCCAATCCATCATGCTTAGGAATACATGGAGACAAACTACCAAGCGTGGAAGCTGTCACATGAGGTTTAGGAAGCGCAGGAACAGGCGTCAGGAAAAAATAATGCTACAGCAGGCACGTGTCCTCACCTTTTATAGTTATTAACTGCCTGCCTTTCCCAGGTCCTGCCTTTCAGAGCATTAGCAGCAATTTCTCAGCTGACAGTGAATGTGCCCGGCCCATGATCTTCCTGCTCTGACTGAACCTTTCCCCTCCAGCTGAGATATTTGGCTAATCAGCACTATTTCCACAACCTATATATAATATTGGATAGTCCTGAGGCACAGTTAATAATGTAGGTCTCTACTGATGCTGATTTACACACACATACCCCAAAAAAACTCAGTGCAAGAAAAAGTGCAAAAGAGAAAGGCAGGATAAAGAGGAGGGTAAGCTGCCCTATCAGTGGGCAAAAAAGATGGACATGACAAATCTTCCCTTTTAATCAACTTATTTACCTTCCTGAAGGCTCACGATGACAAAGTATCTGAACTGGAGCAGCGTGGGAGCCGACATCCCTCAGCGTCCGCTGCACTGAATTACTGCCTGGCCCTGCTGATGGAGATGGAGAGGGCTGAGAGCGTTCCCTAACAAAGGATAAATGGTAATATCCACCATTGCTTCCCACTCTGCAAACAGGCAGTGAGCACAGGGCGCAGATTGGGAAGTCAGTGCTATTAAAACAAAATGGTTTTCTTCCCTTTTTTTTTTTTTTTATTCTCCCCTAAGGTGAACAATGGCTATAAAAAAGCCATATATTTCCTAATAAATACTAAACCGTGCTAGAATCAGATAACTGAGTTTATACTAAGTTCTAAAATGCCCTTTTTTTTTTCCCCTGAACAAATAGGCATTCGAGCACCAATAAACACCATGCACTTTATCATCATCCTGCTGGCTTTTCGGCTGGCAAAAGGACCGTGTCCGCTGGCGTCTCCGCTTCCAGCCCCTCCGCATCCCGCGGCCGCTTTTCCCCCCCTCTCCCCACCTCTGCCGGGACTTTTGACACGAGGTGCTTTGCTCCTTGGCAGCTCTGCTTCTTCCTACCGCTCCGTGCACCACATCACAAACACGCAGGCTCCAGAGAGGCTGCAGGAGAGCGAATTCCTCCCGCTTTTGACATACCGGGTCATTTTCCGACAGGGTTCGACCCTGGGAGCTGAGGATGCCTCTGTGCTCTCCAGCCAGCAGCCCTTTGCACTGGCATGAAATGCAGAGCGGAGCCTTTCACTGCACGTCTGCAGCACCTGCATGGGGAGGAGCGGGGCTGGGAGGGGAGGCGAGGGAAGCATCCAGGGCAACATGGAAGCAGCAAATACAGACCAAGCCACAGAGCGTGAAGCCCCTCCAGCCTGCAAGGCCGAGACAAGCACAACAGGAGGGACGCGCTGGAAATGGGGATGTCAAAGCACTGCAGAAAGTGTGGGTCCCGCGTGGCTGGGTGACCAGGACCACGTCAGCTCCCCAGGCACTACTGCGTTTTTGCACCTCGGTTCAAAACCACTCGCTGCTCCACCACAGAGCTGCTCCGTTTGCACAGCCCGTAGTTGAACTCCCAGGTCCTGCATCTCAGCCAGGCTTCCGTCTGTCCGCTGGGCTCTGCGATGCAGCACAACCCTTACCTTCCTCTGAGCTTCTCCTCGTTTAACCAAGAGATATTTAACGTGTCCTGCTCGCTTAGCTCTCCTCGTGCACCCGGCTGAGCACTGCCCTGGCCTGAATGAGGGCTCACGATGAGTCTGCCACGATGCGGAGGCGAGAAAGGTCATTCTGGTTTTGCCCAGGGCTTCCTGGGGAGGCTTTGCTGGTGCCTGGTATTGCGGGGTGAAAACCCACGGGCTCTCCAAGTCCACATCAGCACCTACCGGGGCTGCCCAGCTCAAGGTCAGGCCTGGACACGTCAAGCTTACCAGGATTTACAGCACCTCTTACCAACGCTATGGCTGAAAACAGCACAACCTGTAACGCAGCACTCGAGAGAAGCCAAGAGGAGGCACAGAGAAGATGCCAACATCAAGGCCAAGTGCCCAGGGCAGCTCACGGGATGGGTATTTCTGGCTTAGGGCGGGTGCCTGCATTCCTCAAGTGCTGCTTGTCCTCAGATACATCTAAAAAGCGCCGAGCATAAAAGATGTCAATGACTGACTGGCCAGAAAAATGTAAATACAAGAGCCCCAAATTGCATCATTTGAGTAAATATGTATTTATACAGTTTGGAAAGAAAAGCCTTGTTATTCAACTGTTGGACAGCGACATAGGAGCTGTTCTGGTTTATAATGCAAATCATGTAATTTAGGACACATATTATGTGTATTAAAAATGCAAAGTAAGATTCGTATGAAATGTGGTTAATTTGCAGTAGCCACTTTTCAAAGTGTAATTTCTCAGACATTTACATATTTTTCAGTAAAAAAATAAATTAAACAGTATTTAGAACATTTGCCATATCTCATTTGTTGGATCAAGATACTTTTGAGCTACAGAAACATGAAAATGGCAATATAAACTAGCAAATTACTAATCTCCTCCTTTTTTATCAAATATAAATTAAGCACACGATCCTCAGATTTCCAAGATGCTAAGCATCTTTCATTACAAACAATCTGATGTTAATTCAATGCTACAGTCTCCTTAGCCAGATTCTGCCCCCCCAGAAGAAAACATTTACATTTCCAATACGTTTACCTTTCCAGGAGGTCCTGCCTGCAGGACCGCTCCAGGACCGCTCCAGGCCACCTAAACTTAACACCGTTTTCCATTGCCACAAAACCTCAAAATCAATTCACGCTATCGAGCTCAAAAGGGAGGTTTATTTGGGGGTGTTTCTCTCCTGCCTTTTGCAGGAACTGCTCACACCAACTCACCTGACGAAGCCAGAAGCAGCTGAGCAAGTTTGCAAAACCAAGCCAGAGCCCCTCTACAAATCACACGTGAAAAACGCTGCTTGATTATTTTTTAAAGAGCTCAAACTAGGTCACCAAAAATAGAGTCTCTAATGGTCTAAATGTGGAAAACGACTACTCAAAATTAACAAGTTCTTGGTCTCCAGCACTACACAAAGGCTCCTGGAGCAGCTTGCTTGCAACCACAAAAACTGCATCCTCTGCCACACACAGCAACAACCACCGCCACAGCCCGCCAGATGCTCAGCAATCAGTTCTGCAAAGTGGAAAGTCGTTTGCAGAAAAACATAGAGGAATTTTTATTCTTAGAAAATAATTCTCCAGCTTCTTTCCCCTTCATTAGGGAAGGCTTTACAAAGCCCGGCTCGGAGGCTGTGCCACCAAAAACAGAGGTTTTCAGCTCCTCGAATGATTTGAAAAAGAGTGACAGGAGACGGCCCTCTGCCCCTGGAATAAATGATTCACTGGAAGGTTTCTTTAGGAAGAGACAACTTTATGAAGCTGCATCCAGCAACAGGTGACAGGGGGTGACTTTGCTGGGGGGCCCAGCACAGGTACCCACTAAACCCTTGGCCAGCCTTGCACATTAATCATCATCACCGGCCACATGAGAAGCTGCAATGCGCAGGAATGGTTTATTTCCCCAAACGGGAGGCCCTCAGCAGACATGTCCATAGGCCAGCAACCTCCAAGAGCCCCAAACCATACGTCCAGATATACGGGTGCATCCAGATGCCATCGATAAACCAGGAAACACTGGTGTTTGGGTTCACCTGTAGGCCTGGTACAAGGCCCTAGAGCACCAATGCTCATGGCATTTCCATGAATCCCAGTTATGTCTCTGAAAATCCTAAAGGATGGAGAACCGACCTACACCTCATTCCTAGGGGAAAGTGGTGGTCTGCCCTCGAGGTGACCGCCAACACGTCACCTCGGCTCCGTGCAGCATTGCCTTTGGCCTCATGCTCAAATCCAACATGACTTGCCAGGGAAACAAAGCCAAGGAAAGACTTCATGCTGCAAGGACAACCTCCTGCCAGTATCCCTGGGATGCAGTGCATCCAGGAGCTGAACCCCAGGGCCCTCCCTAGGGCTTTTAGCTCTGTTGTAACTGGATTTAATGCAGAAAAGCTGTGCTATGGTCCCTCAAGCTTCTGCCACATGAAGTTTGGACAGCGTGGAAAAAAAAAACACTTTTCCTAGTTGTTGTCTCCCAAGGATCTCCCACCTTTTGAACCAATATTTTCTGGGCTGCAAGCAAGTTTTGTGAGGTTCACGGAGCCGCCTGGGGAGCGCGCACAGGTCGCAGCCGTGGGTAGCTCTGCTCACACCTTGGGCCAAGGTGGCAATGCCAGGAGAGCCCCGCCTGGGCCCAAGGCTGGGTCGGCTCTTTCATCGCTGAGACCCTCTCTGCGAATTGAGGATGGTGTTCGATGTCAGAGGTCGGCACGAGGGGCAACGCTCCGGAGGCACCAAGCGGGATCCCAACTTCCCCAGAGCTGCCCCCGAGGCTGCTCCCACCAGGAGGCTGCCCAGGGCATCAAGGCTGGGCTTGTTTGCCCAGGAGCACACACAGGGCTCCTTTGGTCTGCCCTGCATTTCATTTCCACTGTGCATGCCCGCTGCATTGCATCTGGCACCGAAACGCTGCCCTGCTGCAGACGGACTGACCTTTACAGAAAAAGGAAGCTTTTTCCTTCTTCCTCCCCTTCTTTCAAGTCTATTATTAAAGCCCAAGCCCTACGTCTGGGAGAAACGCATCCTTTCAGATTCCCCACCTACACACTGAACACCTTACTGCACTTGTCCTCTTGCATTAAGCTACGTGACGTGATGGAACAAGACATCGATAACAGCATGATGTGAAGTGTAAAACAAAAGGAGAAAGCTTTAAACGTATCTTTCTCAGAAAAGGCTCTTTTTCTGTTTTCTTTTTGCCAAGAGCAGTGCTCTCGGGGTACCAACCAAGCAGGGTTTCCCATCCCTGGGTAGACCCATGAAAACAACCTAACTCAGCAAGGAGGAAAAATCGGGACCCTCCGTCTGGGCTTGGTCCAGGCCACCCTGCACGTCGGCAGCTTCGCAGTCCCCGCCGGACAGGACTCGCTGTTGTCTTTAACGCTCCGCCGTGTTAGTTCACGTGGCAGTTTTGCATTCAAGCAGGTCAGCAGAAACACCGAGTTGTTACAACCACGTATCCACATCCCGGTGTCCCGTCGGGAACGCGCGGAGGCTCCGCGCGGTGCCTCCCCACCCAGCAGCACCCATGGGCGCCGCGTGGCCCTTCTCCCGGCTCGCGCCCACGCCGATCCCGGGAAAGGAGCCAGGCCAGGGGCCGTCGCCCACCCGCATCCCAGGCGGGACGGCTGGCACTGCCAGTGCTGTCTCCACGCAGAGCTGGTGCTTCTTAATTCAGCTAATTGCGTCGTCTCCGTTGGCACGTGCAGAACTTCATGGGGCACCACGACACGGCACGTCGTGGAAAAGGCGGATGGGAGCAGCTCAGGACTCAGGTCCTTGCTGGCTAGGGCAGCAGGGAGAGAGCAGGCACTAAACCGCCCCCATCTCAGCTTTGTCCAGCACTGAAGTGTTGGAAAATGCCATTTTTTTAACCAAACAGTTGGTCAACGTTGCTCACTGAGCAACCTCCAGCTCCTGGGATGCCTCCCTGCCCTCGGAGGCTGCGCTTGGAATGCTCAGAGCGGCGGCGTGGGGAGAGCCCGGCGCTTTCCGGAGCCCCTTCCCGTGGGAATAACCCAAGCAGCGGCACAGAGGGGCTCGAGGCAACACAAGGCACGTGGCTCCCGGCAGACAGTAAATAACCTGGCTTTTCCATCGACTTCTCCCATTCCCTGCAAGAACAGCTCGCCTCCTGCGAGACCAAGCGCCACTCCTCACCCGCTCCACATTTTGCACCAAATCCACCCGAGCCGACTCTGGAGCTTAAGGGGATGACGTGTTCAAGAGCAGGTCCCTGTCAGGCATTCCAAGCACTGCACCTAAACACTGAAATACGGCAAGTTTCCAGCTTTTTGTTTGTTTGTTTTTAATGTATGTTTGCTTGTTTTAATTCAAGTGAAAATCATCTCAAAAAGAGATAAGAAATAATAGAGCTACTACGGTCCTTACCACTTTTCATTCATGAACACCAAAAGGCTTTTGCTCCTCTGCAAAGCAGCTTCTGCTCGTGTGTTTTTGCTGCGGGCTCTGATTATTTTTAATAAAAATAACAGCTAATTCGCTTTTGCTGCTGGATTCATTGGAGCTTCATCTCTTACCAGGGACTAATTCTGGAGTTTTGCCATCATTTCGCTGTGCCTACAGTTTATCTGATTTTACTGACTGCCTTAATTAAAATGACTATGCACTACCATGCTAAATGAATTTGTGATAAAATAATTAATAGCAATTAATTATTTTTTGACACCATTAGGGCTATGAAAGGTTCTCCCAGCTGTCCTGTGCAACGTCTTGGCACCGATGCCCTAGGGCAGAAGAGGCAGAAGGCCTAGGAGGGTTGGCCACCTATTCCTAAATATTCCCCAACCTATTCCTAAACATTCCCCAAACCGTCCCGCATGCCAGGAAGGTGAGAGCGGGAAGCAGCTTGCCAAAACGGGACTAAAATGATGGGACTTGCCAAATTGGACTAAAATAATTAAAATAACATCCGGAAGAGAGCGACGCCAGGCTGGGCTGCCAGGTCCTTGTTGGAAGGAGCTGCTCCCTTTGCATGGCACTTTCTGGAAACTGGTTTGCAACTCAAGACTTTTGTGGTTTCCATCCTTAAAAGTGGCCACAGTTGAAAAATTTAACTAGACGCTCACATATATCTTCATGAATCACAACAGCGCGTTTGAACCGCGCTCGCGCACCGAGCCGAGTTTTAAGGGCATCTGAATAATGCCCAGGAAAGCATTTGTGTACCTAACAGTCACATTGAGTTCCAGCACATCTCCACTTGATAACTCATCCTATAAGCATAATTTCCCTTCCACAATTCAGGGAAAGTGTTTTAGAAAGCAGTTGCAGGCACCCATAGGGAAAGCAGGAGCCATTAGGGAGCAAGGACACGGGCGATTAAATGCACCACACAAACAAAACCCAGCAAAAAAAAAAAAAAAAAAAAAACAGTAAAAAGACCCAGCCGAATCGTTTGTTGCCAACTCACAACGTGGGACACATTTTTCTGAAATGGAGGAGATGGCAAACTCCTCAAAACCCCAAACACGTGTGGAGAATCGCAAATCGCTCATGAGCAATTTGCTAACCGCATCAGGGACCGAAATCGCAAAAACATTAGGGAATGATCATTAGAAATGAGCAAGTGCTTAAATTCTGCCTTATTTAGTAGAGCGCTTAAGCGTGTACTTAAGTCCCACGAAGCAGAGAAACCCCCCGCGTGCTCTACGCTAACTAGAGGTTGAGAAGCTTTGCTCACCACGGCCGAGATGAGCGGCTGACGTGACAGCAAGCTGGTCTGCAGTTTTGATCAGTGAAGATAAAGAGCAGCACGATGACAAATCAGCCCAGAAAAGAAGATAACACACACACAAAGTGGCATTAAGGAGCCAGATGTGCTGGACAAATTCCCTGGGATCTACAAGACCATCTAGTTCACGTCTCCCTGGAGAACCAGAGGCGATTCCGGGGGTCCCCGCGCAGGCCAGGGATCTCATGCAGCGTTTCACCTCACAAAGCTTGACGACTTTCAACACAAGGTTGAAAGCACTACGGCTTTTTGCTCTAGAAAATACACGTCCTTTAGAAAAACAAGCCCGTGAATAAGCACTGAAGCTTGCTGCAAGGCAAGTATCCATTTTGAACAGTTTAAGAAAAGTGCTATTATGGCCCATAATGAGCCCTGCCAACAACAAGCGGCCCCTCTGTGAGGGAGAAAAACCATCCTACCCACATAAACCAAAGGAGAGCAATGGAGAGGACCTGCAGCTTTCCAGCAGCGCCTTTCAGCTATTACATTTGCTCCATGAATTTCCTTTCCGCATTTTTTTTAAATCTATTAAAATAAAGCTCTCGAACATTTTGATGCTAAGCATTCAAAGGCTGTTTATCTGTGTTGTTGTAGCACAGCGTTAGAGCCTTTGCATCCTTTTCCCTCCATAGTTCAAATCGACAAACCCAGCCTAACACCACCACCAGATTTGTGGGCCTGGCATGGATTCAAAGCCAAAGCTGATCAGAAAAAAAACCCTTTGAACCCAAGACACAGCAACTAAGCCACCCTGCAAAGCTTTGCATGGTTGCGGTCTGCCCCCAAGTCATGAAATTCAACTGGAGAAGCTTCAACTTCTCATACCCTTTTAATAAATATCCCGGGGCCTGCAGGCCCGAACCTCTCCAGAGGGCTCCCACAGAGCAAACCACATGCAGAAGGAGATCTAGGTTCATTAGTACCATTTATTATCACTAATTCATTGTCACAACGCCCGATGTTGGCCCATCGTGATGGGCCAAGCTACTACCAACACTGCTCCGTCCATCCCTCTCCTGGGTCTTGCCCCAGCACCCCGAGACGCTTCCCTTGGGAACGGGTCAGATCCCACTGTGGTCACAGATGTCTCTGCCACTTCCCACAGCCTCCCAAATCCTTCCTTCCTTTGCAGGACAAACTCAGGCAGCTTTCTGTGGACCCAAAACAAAGACAACTCTACTGGCCGCATCTGTAAACTTGGCTTTCTAAAGTAAAGGCTTCCGTGTAGAAAGATGCTGAAGAAAAGGAACGCCAAGTCACGCAGTCTATAAAACTGAGGAAAATCACGTTAAATCCTCACGTAGATGCTGTTATTTGTAGGAAGGGAGGCTTGAGTTTGGGCGTTGTGACTCCATGCCAAGGCAACGGCTGGGATGCTGGGATCCTGCACTCCTGCCATCGCTCTAAAGGAATTGCTAATTCCTAAAATGGTCATATCAGAAGGAGTAGTGGGAAAAACAGCATCCCACACCCCACTGCTAAATTCTGGAGAAAACAGCATTTCAAAAGGCCTCTCCAGTGCAAAGCAAAAAAACCCCTAATCCAACTTGACCAGAAACACAAATGATGTGTGCTAAAAATAACAGAAAAAAATAATTTTTCAAATGAAAGTGGCTTCCCCCTCCCCATGCTCCAGCTCCACTTTTGGCACTCATTTCTGAAGTCTGAGTCTCACCCACACGTCGAATGCTCACGCAATTCTCCAAATAAAAAAGAAAAACCAAAACCCTGGAGCTACTAATATAAACACATTTTGCTTGGGCTAATTTCCTGAAAAGGCAACCGAGCCCAAACAGTCATTTATTCTATTTTCTAAGTGCAACATATCCTGGCAAATGTCAATGATGGATGGGATGGAGTTTTATAGAGGGTGAATGCAATATCCCACCACAGGAAAACGCCCGCTGCCAGGAATACATCTGGTCAAAAAAATGCCAGGTTTGAAAAAGAGCCCACAGCACTGCAAGCCACAAAGATATTCAAGGAAAAGTGAACCAGCATTATTTTTTAAATGAAAAAAAGGGCCATCTGGACCAACGCAGGGTTATAAGAACCATGTTTTGTTTGCAAATGGTTCAGTGAAAGTGGTTTGAGAGAAGAGCAACCAAGTAAATGGTCTCGGAGACCAAGACTAAAGAAAACATCAGTAACTTACAGGGTATAATTGCAAAAATGGAACGTTTTGCAGCCATCTCCAGCACACTAAACTTGATCTAAGCAAGGAATAATATTGTTTTTCCAAGGGTTTCTTCTCCTTTTCCTTTCAAGAGTCCTGAGGCAGCTAAAACCCCATGCAGGTTGGGCAGAAACCTAGCCGGGTCCCAGCCAACCACATTACCTTGAGCCAAATAAGATGCCTCCGGAGACCCAAACCTGGGAAAAGTTTCCAGAATTCCCCCAAATTGATGGCTGAAAACTCCAGAAAAAGTTTTATAACAGATGAAAACAGCTCTGCCTGTGCTACTGCATCTAAAAAGGGGCAAAAAAATCACCGTGTGTTGCAAGCTCCTCGGTGTGGCCAAGGGTGACGGGGCTGCACCTCACCCAGGAGGTTAAAGCACCAACCCCGCAGCACCCAGGAACTCCAGCTTAGGAGCAAGCAAACGTTAGGGAATTAACAAAGAGGTGCCAATCTAATTAAAACCAACGCGCGGATATCGCTAAACACGGAGGCAGCCTGATTAGCTGCTGTTTACAGTAGCTGCTTAAGCAAATTCTGGAGGAGCAATAACTCAGATCCTGTCACTTGCCAGGGAGCGCTTTCTCACCTCCAAAACATTCTGGCAGCTCCAATAGATCTTAATTTAACGTTTTAAAACAACCCGGCACCTGCTGCGGCGCGATTCCTTTAAACCAGTGTTTTGTGAAGAAAACCTAAATCACACGAGTGGTTGCTCCTTGGGACACACAAAGGGGGGACGGTCAGAAACAGGGCCCAACGCTGCTCAAAGCTGCTCTCTCCTCCTGCCCAAAACCACGCAGGGGACCCCACGATGACCAGGAGAGCTCCTAAATCCCAACGAGTCCCTAGAAGGTCCCAAGTTCCCCCTGGTCCATGAGCAACGTGAGGACGCAGGAGCTCGGGGGACATCTGTGGTGGGAACAATAACCCGCTAACAACCCGGAGCGCCGACTGCGGGCACCGCTCCTCCCCTGCCAGCCGCACAGCTGCTTTTTGGGTTTAGAAAGAGCTTTTTTGGTATCCAATTCACAGAGCTCTGCATTTTCCTTTTTCCTCCTTTTTTTTCTTTTTTTTTTCTCTCTCTTCTCCAAATGTGAAATGTGCTTTGTGAATGGGCCAGCTAAAATTATTTATAATGAGCTAATTTCCATAAAATTGGGCTAATTAATTTCCACGCTGCCTGATGGAAATTGCTGGCGTCGGCTTTTTCTCCCTGACAGCCGAGGTCCTGCGGGTGGCTCCCACCCGTCCCACTCGGAGGAGCTCCAAGCTGCATCCCCAGAATGCGCACGCCAGCCTGCAAAGAGTAGGGAACAACCAGGATTAGCCCAGGGAAAAAACAGTCAGGGACATTTTACACCATGCATGGGGGTCACTGCGTGTTTTCCTGACTTAATAGCATATATAAATAAAGAGACATACTGCAAAGCTGTTTCTTCAAGAACAGGCAAAGCTACAACCTAACTGAAGTATTTTTTCCCCAAAAAAAAATCTATTTGGGAAAACGGTGCCTAACAAAAAAGATCTCTAATGCACCTTATAGGAAGCCACCACTCCCCACAAGTTCATGACTTGGTGAAATCATTTTAAATGGTTCCTCCTTTCAGAGCATTTTTATTATCGACGTGTATTGCTGCCTGGCTGGAGCAGCAGCCTCTCCTCATGCCTCCTGCCTGGCATGCAGGTCCATCCTGCAGCTCCCATCAGGCGGGAGGCACCAGGAGCAGAAGGACAAAGGGAAAACAAAGCAGAATTCACATCCCCAGAGTTCCTGGACACGGAGAAACCTCCGTTTCCTCCATGCCGAATATTCCGCCCGGAGCGCCTTGCTCGCTGCGCGGCGGCGATCCCAAGCAAAGGAACCCACACGACCGGCGCTTCACGTCTGAGCGCCGTTAAGCACTAGATTAATGCATCCAGCTAATTCTGCCTCGGGCTTATTAGCACAAATTAAGTTTTGCGCTAATCAGATATGAAGTAGGTACGCAACGCAGAGACAAGTGATTTCCACTGACTGCTGTAAAACACAGCAGCCGCCTTTGCAAGAGACAACGTAACTTGGGGGGAAATAAATAAATAAATAAGCAAGCCGCAGTTATTAGTAGCCACGCGCTGGCTCTGCTGGGCACAGCCTGAGCAATCTGCTGCGCACGCTTTGCCTCGGGCTTACACGTCCAAACGGGCCACAGCAATTCCAGGCTGGACGCGGGAGCTGCGGTGGAAAGGAGCTCCCGCCGTACCCTCCATCCTGCAGAAGTGAGGCTCTGCACGAGGACCTGGCGCAGCCGGGCTCGCTCCTTGCAGGAGGGCTGCACGCGAGCCCCGCGTCCCCCTTTCGCCCTCCTGTCTGGTCCTAGGGCAGCGCAGATGGCTCCGCTGCTGCACCCGCCTCCGCTTTCCATCGGCAACCCAGCACAAGTAATTCCAACATTGGCAATTGCTGACCGTGTCGTTGGAAACACGGATCGGCGGGTGTCAATCCCGTCACCCGTCTGCAAACTCACCCCCTGGAGCGCCCAGCGGGGCCAAGGCCAGGCTCAGGCTCAGCCCGTCCACCCCGGCCTGATTTAATGCACACACACAAGGCTGACACCTCTCCGTGCGCTCAATCAACCATAGATGGGGTCTCCGGGGGTTACCGATATAAGAGCCAATCCTTTCTTTTGGAAAGAACAATCTTACCTGCATATCTTATATAGAATTATCACATAGCAAAACATAGGTATAGGTAAAAAGCCGCATCAGATTCACGATGTTTTTGACAGCACAGCAATAGCCGGCCAGCTTGCTGATTCTGACGCAGTTTCCCCGGAACAGGGATCACAACTCCACGGTTGTTGCAACGCTGATATCCAAGGCCCATTCCCACCTCTGCGGAGCAGTGGGAGCTGCTCGTAGTCATTCACAGACCCAGTCTCAACATCACCTCCTTGCTCCCCGTGAGCAGCACACGCATACACGGCACAAGCGCTACGTAAATACACGTGCACACACACATCGCACAGCCAAAGCCTTCATGCACGCCAAGCTTATATATATGCACTTATATATAAGTGCACACGCACACACGTGCATAAAAATATGTGTCCGCACATGCATCGTGCGGGCAAGACCCCGAGACTGCAGCACCCCAGGGCTGGGCAGAAGGAAGGCGAGAGCCGGGGCAGCCCCGGGCGGGCAAGCCGTGTCCTTCAATATTTAACTTCTTCCCTCTTTGTGCTCAGCCTCAAGTTGAACAATACGTTAATTACCTGATGAAGCGTTATAATTACTCTAACAGCTCTGCTCTTAGTTATAATTACTGCATCAACACTTTCCTTTTCATATGCTTCAATCTATACCTATTACATTGTCGTGATGAAGACACATTAACATTATAATACCGTATAATTAGCTGATGAGCAATTAAATTATTCCACTGCTCTTGTTCCTCTTTGCCAAGAGGTTGCTTTCCAAGCGCTATTATCTTCCTTCCCTCGCGTTTGCTTCAGAGGTTGTTTTTCTCTCCACTTTTTTTTTTTTTTTAAATAAGAGACCTTGGATACGTTATGCACACAATTTCATTTAAAATTCCCAAGGAGTATTGTAGTTAACGTCTGAGAAGATAACAAAATTTAAGCGCTTTAAAATTCTATCCTCTTGAGTTAAAACAGGTTGTTTTTTTCCTTCTTCTCTTAAAAAATATATAAAAAAATAAAATACCACTTTGTGCCAGCACTGCTTGTTTCCAAGTGTTGCTTCCCAGTGTTTGCACATGGCCCCAAGTCGCTCCGCAGGGGAGCCCTTCACAAACAAAAGGAAGGGTTAAAGAGGATGCGACTTGGTGAGACGCGCGCACGGCGGCCAGATGTCTTATTGCCTTGGAAAGGGGCAAAAACGAGGCGTGGGGAGGGAAGGAAAAGGGAGAAAAACACAGATCCTCCTCGTGTGGATTTGGCTGTGTGCAGAACGCTTAAAAACTGAAAGCAAAACAATCCACCAGCTGCAAAACCTGAAAAGCTCGAGCGCAAGCATTCTTAACGCACCAAAAAAGCAACACCACGTGTTTGCCCACGTTCTTCCATCAAAAACCACCTCTCTAAGGTTTGGGTAGCAAAATATTTATTCAAGGAACTTCCGCAAGCATTCTTGGTAAAATGGATTGTTTTTTTTAAGTGCTGATAAAAACCAGCAGATCAACACAGGCTGCAGCAAGCAAGAGACGGAGAGGGACGAGCAGGTCCTGCTCGGGGCACCTCACTGGAGCTCCTGTGCTGCCTTCTCCACCACCAAGCTTAATTCCTGCTCTTATTCCCCAAAGTACTCTAACTACTACTATAATTTAAACATGTTTTGGAAGCTTGTTTTAGCACAGGAAAATAAAAGAAAAAAAAAAGAAAAAAAAAGGAGCAGGAATTACACAAGCCCTTTATATTTTTGTGCGGCAGCTATTTGACACTGACCCTACGTGCAACCCCAAGTCCCAGCTCAAGGTCTTGCAGTTCCGAGCAGCTAAAGCCCAAAGCAAATGGTTTGGATGCTATAGCTCCCTTTTGGGAACCTGGTGGTCACCTCAAGAATGGCCTTTCTTAGCACGCAAGAGCTCGCTGCGTGGTGGCAGGGCAGCTGGTGAGCACCTCCACTGGGGACGTGGCACGGTGCCCTCCCAAACTCCTCCTGCTCCTCCTCTGTTTCCTAGAGGAACAGAGATTTGGGCCGTGGCAGATGGCCCGCGGCGCGTTATCTGGATGGACCCTTCTAGAGGTGTCTGCAACACCCTGTTGAGATGCGTCCCTCCGGCCGCCAAGGTGGCAGATGGAGAGCGGTGCTCGCGGCCCAGACACTTCCCTGCTGGACAGCACCAAGTTTGGGCACCAGCTGCCAAGGAAAGGGGCTTCAGCTCGGAGCGGGGCCCAAGACCAGGCCAGGGACGGCCTGGGGCCACCCCAATTCCAGGGACACTGCTGTAGGGCCGCGCAGCTGGAGGCCACCACGTGGTGGAGCTCACCCATGGGCAGGCGCCAGGGCCCAGCAACTTCCAGCCCAAACACCTACCTGCAAGGTGAGCTCAAAACCGCCACCTTCCAAACCCTTCTCTTCTCAAACAAAAACAACAACAATAAAGAGTACTGCAAAAACGCATCATGGCTCCAAACCAACACTCAAAGTAAACCAGTGTGGGCCACACTCCTCCTGTCCCTCGGAGCCTCGGCTTCCACATGGAACAGGGAAGAGAGAGGAACAATTGAGGATAATTCAGACCTCCTCTGTTCAAACAGCTCCAGCTTTTGCGCAGGAAGCACTGCACTTGAGCTAAGCACCTTACTTTTAATTCCCTCCCTACGTACTGCACCGAGTGTTTCTGGCTGACTCCCACACCTCCCCTGCTGGGAGCCTTTCCCATTCCGTCCATCGCTGGAGCTCCAAACGAAGCTCTTGGAGAGCGCGCTTCCCAACGCGGCATTTTCCTGTCTAGTTTCCACCCACGTTGCCCGCCTGAAGAATAGCTCTCGAGAAGCACTGACCAACAGCCTGCTCGTAATTGAAAACTCAGCAGCAGAAAACCGAGAGCCAACAGCCTGAGCCGCGGAATCCAGAGCACTGGGAAATACCTGACGTGGGAAAATATTCCCCAGGAAAAAAAGGGACCTTGGCTTTGCACCGGCACGCGTGCTTTTGCAGAGTCCAGCAGGGCTTCTTGTAATTACACCCTGCTAGTCACCCACACTGCAGGCAGAAAAACCCTAATTTCCACCAAAACAATGCCTAAGCAACCAGAAATATGTTATGTTGAAAAATAGCCATCCAGATAAAACCTAGTTTTAACCTGCAGTGTAAAAGGACGCATCTGTAAGACACTAGCCAAACTATAAATAAATAGATAGATAGATAGATAAATAGATAAAGCGCCTCCTGTTTGAATCCATCCCTTCCTAGGAGGGCTGACCCAGTGTTTCCTGACAGCAAGGCACAGTTTGAGAAACCCCCAGCCCAGCGCTGCATGGGCAGAACCAGGGAAGCAAAACGCTTCCACATGTGGATCTCAGCTTTCTGATTTGGGATGAACAAGAGGTTGGCAGAGGTGGGAGATCCCTTGGGAAAGAGGCAGACGCTGATGGAAATGCAGGAGGCTATTTTAAGCAATTCATCGTTAAACATGTTTTTACTATCAATTAAGGCAGTTGTTAACAAGGTTTTATCTGTCTACGCTTCCTCTAAGACATCTCGAACAGCAAACTAGTTAGAATCGCTAAAAAATAATTCTTAATGCTCAACTGGTGATAAAGCTTCACTTAAGAGATCACTTGCTAGAGCTGGCCCTTTCTCAGGGGCTGGGTCTCAAGGCACCACCATGGCTGGAAAGCTCCATCTCTGGGCAGTCAAGGCCCCGTTTCACCCAAGCCCTCGTGCACACCGGTAGCCTGACAGCTCCCATCGTTGCTGGTGCTTCCCCAGCACGGCACAGTCGTGGTGTGGGTCACGACACCCCTAGGCACTTGTCACACAA
Source organism: Nothoprocta pentlandii (assembly GCA_013398315.1). Taxonomy (NCBI): domain Eukaryota; kingdom Metazoa; phylum Chordata; class Aves; order Tinamiformes; family Tinamidae; genus Nothoprocta; species Nothoprocta pentlandii. The sequence continues at coordinate 434,578 of VZSG01000321.1, forward strand.
ACCTCCATGGAGAGCATCAGCTCATGGTAAAACCCTTGCTTGAGTTGGCATCAGCACCACGCTTGGGCAGCACCAAGGCCAAAGGCAACAAGGCTGGAAGAGCCCCCCAAAGAGCAACAACTCATGGACAGCCCCAGGCAGAGCTGGATAGAAACCACACATGTGTGAGGAGTGCAGGAAAAGGCATTTGAAGCTCACGGAGATGGGGAGACTTCCTAAAGCAGCAGCTCACTAGAAGGGTCCTCCATGACCCCTTCTCCACCAGCCAAGGCCCCTGCCCTGCTGCCCCCTGAGGGTACCCAGACAAGGGTCCCAGTGGCCACAGACGGACACATTTTGGCACATGGGTTGACTTCTCTTTGCCACTGGTTGACTGACAGCTTGCAGACACCACAGAGAGAATTAATGTGTTTAAAAGTGCCACAATAATCACAATATATTTACATTTTTTCTGACACATTAGTCAAACATTTATCATTCCTTAAGATGCAGCTATGATACTTTGTCTAAACTGTCATGAGTCACAATGTAATTACATGGTAATCATATGGCAATTAATTTATATGATATTCATTTGAAATCGAGAAGAATTAGGCTTGTGATGGCATGGAAAATTAACATACACCAGACAAGGAATAGAAATTAAGCTACTGAAGGCAAAAAAAGAAAGAAAATATATGTTAAAGATCAGTGTTTAAACAGATTGCTCTAAGCTTTAGGGAAAAGCTGTAAAAATAAACTGACAAATTCTGAGTTTCTTTCAGAGGAAGTTTCTCCAAAGGTTTTTCCTTCACGTTAACCCCTTCCACCCTTGCCCAAAGGGCTCCTCCGCCCTCCCTGCTCCCTTGCTGCACAACCTGCATCCAAAGCTTCTTCCCTGGCCACCCGTTTTCTCCAGTGACCCAGGAGCTGCCAGGATGAGGATGCAGGAAGGCACTGGGACCAGGGCAAAGCCCGCTGCAGAACAGGGACCCTTGTGCTCTTTGCTCACCATTTCCCACCTGAAAAGCAAAACCATCAACGTCTGCTGAGACCAGCTAAGACACTGGCGCATTTTGATGCCAGGGAGCAGCTAAGCCCTTGGGAATGGGGCTCTGCCAGGTTTCGGGGCTCTCCCGGCCCTGGAGATCTCTCCATCCCTGCAATCTCTCCTCCCAGCAGCAAGTAAACACTCCAGAATGAAGACTAATGTACAATAACGGAAAATTATGATGCTGCAGACAGTGAATGACTCCATTTCCAGCTTCCTGGTAAAAATCACACTAATTAATGGCTTTAGCTAATCTCATTCCCATTCAGGAGGCAGCCCGTGGTACCGATGCTCCAGCCAGGCCCTCGATGCAGAGAATCCCCCCAGCAGATGCAACTGCCCCAAAAGGGCATCTCCAGGACTCACCCAACCCAGATCCATCCTAATCCCGCCGCAGATGCCCCCAGCCGCCCGCGCAGCCGACGCGTGATGGAAACCGCTTTAATGCGCTATAAATTCTGCCCTCTCCATTAAGGCTGCTCCGGGCTGCAGCTAAATATGGCAAAGAACAACTATTTGTACATAAATAAAGGAGTCCTGCACGGGCGAAGCCAGCCGGAGTGGGAGACGGGCTCCAGTTCAATTAGTGCCTCCACGACAGCAACGAGACGAATACTCCAGCATGACCTATTGTAAATCCAAGAGAAAAGGCTCCAGCAGGGATTTAGCAATTCTGGGGCTAATTGTGCATAATTAAACAATGTAACGGCATCATTTACAATAATTTCAATGAACTCCAATGATATACAAATTTACTAATTTTATTACAACATCTGCGTGTCTTTGTTTTGTTTCATTTTTTACACTCCGCACGAAGGCAAAGAGCTCTCTTCAGTACGAGGAGAGCTGACCTGCATTTTTTAGGAGTAATTTGTTTTCCCTCAAATTTTCACCCCGCCAAGAGGAGGCAGATTTGATAAAACACCATGGGGAAAGAAAAAAAAAAAATCTATCCTTATTAGGTTGGAGCAAATATTCTGCGCTGATATGTTTATTCTTTGAAAAAAGAAAATCAATTTTTGGTTGGCCAGAGTAAATGGAGTATTAATCTCGAATTTGGCAAATAACTCCAGGTAGGGAGGGGAAGCAAAAATAAGTTAAAAAAAAAATTAAAAAAAAATATTGAGAGCCTCGGAGTTTTGCAGTTTAGCAGCACGCAGTATTTAAAGCAAGGTGGCACGCGCTCGCCTTGGGCTGCATGAAGAACTGCAGTTCTCATGCGGAAAAGGTGCTGGGCTGCAGGGGGATGAGCCCAGGTGCTTGGAGCGGGTGGGATGAGAGACCCAGCCGAGCATCCTGCCTTGCCGTGACGCTCTCCAGCAGCAACACGGCCCACTGGAAGCTCCCAGAGGGAAGCCAAGGTGCACACGGGGTACCAGGAAGGCTGATGCAGCGGCAGCTGAACAAGGACCAAGAGAAACCCCCGTGCCGGGAAGCTTCCCGCGTGGTGGCACCCCGAGACGCGCCTCGATGCGAGAACTGAAGACGCTTATTGAAGGAAACAACAGGAGCCTTTACTGGCAGCTTGCTTGCACAAAAGCAGCCATGAAGGCCTCCTTATTTTGCTGCTGGGAAGCTCCTGCCAAGCCAGCACAACAGGATTCATCTCCCTGGCAATTACGGCCCCGCGGCCGCTGCCCGCAGCAGGTCCACGACGCACCCGCAGCGGCTGTGAATTCACTGCTCAATGCAGCATCAAAATCACAGGGAAACTTTTTTTTTCCCCCCCCTTAATTGCTTAAGGAGCTGTCAGCTCCGGGCTCCTCACGGTGACGCTAATAGCTACAGGCGGCAGTCGTTGTAAAATTGCCAGCTGCTTCACCTGGCCGAGCTGCAGCCCTGCCTTGACGTCCGTGTGTGTCCCCAAGGCTGCAAGGAGCTGGGGCTGCAGACGGAGCAGATCCCTGGACGGGCCCGGGGAGCGCCCGGGAGCAGCACCACGGAGCCGGGAGCAGCACCACGGAGCTGGGAGTGCATGGAGGTTGCCACGCTCCCTCGGCTGCTCCCTCCGACCCGCATCCATTGCACAGCCCCAGCTTCACCAAACTCTCCAAAACAAGGAGAGAAGAGGGAAAAACATGGAGTTTTGTTCCGAGCCGCAGGACCTTGCTGCGCTGGCTGAGCCGGCGCCGAGGGCCGCTGGGAGCAGCGGGGCAGGCACGGAGAGGCAGCAAATGAAGCCAGATCCCTCATTTGTCCTGGGGACAGCAGTGGCCAGAAATGGCTTTTTTGGCAGGGGGAAAAGGCTCTGTGAAAACAATTCCTTTGCAATGACCTGGTTCTCATCCCCATAAGGAGCACTGCTCGTTGACAGGCTGTACCCACGCGCTTCCATACGATGAGTTTAGAGGGATTTTGGGGCAACCCAGACAGGGCCAATTTTAGGCAGCCTCAGAAATAAATGCCCTTTTAACCACCCTTCATTCCTCCATAAGCATTTTTACTGCTAAAACAGTTCATTACATCCTCGTGAAGCGGAGAGCTGGCTCAAGGAGCCACTCCTCAAGCCCCGCGATAGGATTTTAAAAACAACACAAATCCAAGACCTAACAGGGCACGTCGTTCATCAAGACTGCTCCTTACCACACCTACGTTTTGTGGTTGATCATTCAGTGGATTTTCAAGGACTCTGCTAACATCTTCTGCTTCCTGAAGACCTTTGCTGCATGATTTTACAACGACAATCATTAATTTCCTGATGGCCATTAGAGATTTTCCATTGCTTGGCCTTCTCTCCACGCTCTGAAGGATGAACCGATGCTACTGCTCCCAGGTAGGTATTGCATGGGGTTGTTGCTCTTGATTTAAAGCAGGGGGAAGGCTTAGGCCTTGCCATTCCTTTCACTCCCCCCTGCCTTTTGGTCCTTTCTGGAACATAAGCTGATAAATCCAGGTTTGGGGGGGTTGTTTCCAGAAGTCATGTTCCAAATCCAAGGCATCTTCCCATCCGTAACCTAGTGATGCTGGTATCCAAAGGCCTTGAAGGAACATCCCACGTCTCGGGCTTCCTTGTTCGGTGTACCCATAACTATGTGTTTTGCAGCATTTCTTGCTTGATGCTCTGCAAATGCTCCTCCATGGTGATCCCAGGGGCCTCCACCACAGGATCAAATTTTTCAGGGGATTCAAAGCGCACCGGCACTTCCATAATCACCATGATTATTCAGGATGATAAAACAGGTTATAATATTTTATTGCTACTGATTTGGCATTTAGGATCCGCCTCAATCTCAAAGCCTCAGAAATCAAGACAAGTCACAGGGTTGGGCTGTGGCCACCACTCAAGCTCTTGGACCAAACGGACCTTGGATCTGATCCTGCCGGGCTGTGTCCTCCTCCTTCTCTTCAAGATGAACAATACTTCATTTCAGTCCTCGCCTGTGTCCTGAGCTTAAGCTTGTCTTTTTAAATCATGAGCATAAACTTCTTTAAAAATTACCGTTTTGGTATTATCTTTTTCTAGCAAGCATCATTAAGCTGTCACTGCTGTATTTCCTACTCCCAAAATGCAGGTTTGTCAAAATCAAGGTGTTATTTCTACTTCTTCTGACAGGCACAAGTTTCCCGTGCTCAGGTTGTCCCTCAAAGCACTTCACTGCTCCTCTGCCGCCCAAGGGACCAAAGCAACAAGACCAGAAGTTCAGTATCCAGCAAATGCCACTGGCCTCCTACCTAACTTCAAACACGAGCACCAGAAGTCAACAGGATGCAGTTTGCCACCCGCGCAAGCGCTCTGTTGTACCAGACCCTCACTGTTTGAACCCAAAATTCCTGCATTCGACCTCCCAGGGACAACGTCTGACACCAGGGACGTGTCACCCCACTCGACTCTGCAGGGCCCCCCCAGGTGAGGAGGCCTTGCCTCTCACCCAGCTTTTGAGAGAGGAATTCAAGGCCACTGATCCCGCACCGCGAGTCAGGGTATCACAGCACAGAGTTAGGCTGAATTTTGGGTTAATCCACAACAAAAAGGGATTGGTGTGGGGGAGGACTAGAGGGGAAAAAAAACCAACCAGCCTTGGTGATTGCTTCCTTAAATACCCACGGAAACACAAAAACGTCACTCAAGAGGTTTCTCCGTATCACAGGCTGCCTCCCCACAGCCATATATAGACCCATATTTATCCATACCTGACTGTGCCTCCCTTGACTTAGAACAACCATCTCCATTCCTCAAAAGGTTTTGGGAGGGTGTCTGGACAAAAAAAGCCCCGATGGCACCAGGGATTTCTCTTAGCAAAGCGTGTCTGCGACCAGAGCTGGAATTGTGGCCTTCAGTCCAACTCCTACATAAGGCCAAGGCCGGACTGGGAACCTAACTGCACTCACCAGTCACCACGTGGAAATAACTTCTCTTCCTAGTTTCAAAAACACTACTCATTGGCTTTGTAAGCTTACAAGCCCATTTATAATTTAAAAGTATTTGCAACTATGAAGGTTTTTGTTGGCTGTTTACCTTTCCTGTTTGATTTAGCCCAGACTCCAATTAGGCTGGCACTTCCAAAGCAGAGGTGGGCGAGAAGTTTGTGTTTACAAGAGCAAGATCATTAACGGCATAAAGGGCTTGAAAGGGAAGGCCTAATTGGCATCATTTGCCTGGAGGCAAGATCAGCCTCTGAAAGAAACACCACCTAATTAAGAAGGCTTGTACTGTTTTATTTTTAATAATGATCTGCATCCGCTAGGAGCTGTTTCACGGCACCTACCACAACGGGTTCTGGATTTGGGCTTAAACCGCATGTATTACAGGTAGGAAGGCAGGAGCTGGAAGTCCTCAAGGGGAAAAGGGAAGATTTTCCAGGCTGGTGCTGCCCGAGCGGGAGCACATCCATGGCATCCGAGCTCCAGAAAGGCTCAGAGCTTTCCAGAAAGTCCCAAGAGCTGGGACCCGTCGGAGGCCGTCACCACCTGCCCGTGGGCTCCTAGGCACGACCGAGGGCGGCTTTTGCCACAGCCATTGCAGCTCCTGCAGCAGGCGAGAGGACATTACCGATTTGGAGCATGTGCACGGGCTTGAGCTGCGCTGAATAATTGAAGGGAGAGCCCTTTCATGTGGGCCCTGCGGCAGGGTCTGCAGCGCGGGCACGCGCGCCCATCACACGCCGTGCCGGGCGGCTCCGCGCGCCGCAGCGGGAACCCACAGCGCAGAGCTAAGAGACAGTTTAAAGAGACTCCTTAATCAGGCCGGGCTTGCACTCCGCAGACCTTCCCAGACTCCCAGCCCTTCCGAAGGACACGCTGGCTTTGTGACGTGGGCTCCTGCAAAGGAGTGGGGAGGCAATGGGCAGGACACGGGGCGGAACACGGCTCCCATGGGCCTCGTCCCAGGTCTCTGCAGGCAGTGGGTGGCGGGTGAGGGACCCTGCTACCCGAGGCGCCAGCTCACAGATCACCCAGCAGATCAGTCACCGATTCCATGCACGGAAACCACCACCAGCAGCGCCGGGAGCCTGCGCCCATGCGGCGCCCTGCAAGCACGGCCGCTGCTGCCCGCTATGCCATCCGTGCCAAACCCACCCAAAATAACCGCTGAATTAACGGGGCAATAGCTAACGCACATCTACTTGGTCACGGCTTGGCGAACCCAGCTTGAGGATTAATTGTGTATTAATTCACTTCTGTGTTTGTTTTGCAGGAGCTCAGAGTTTAATTCGAGCGGATGAGCAGCAGCCTGGAGTGGGTTTAAGTCGCGCTTTCCATCAGCCAAAGCGGCACCCGGGGTGGCCACGTGCTGGGTGTGCGCTGCTGGCGGGGCTCAGCGGTGGCACGAGCGGGGACACCGGGGTCAGCCCCACACACGGAGGGCAGAGCAGCTTCCCCGCAGTTACCCTGCCCATCGCAGGGCTCAGGGCTGCCCTAAAACCAAAAGCAGAGGGAGAGAGAGGGGGAGGATAAAGCAGGGTCAAAAGGTGCCCATGGGGAGGTGGCAGAAGTTGCCTGGGGCTGCTGGGCTTGCACAAAGAGTTGGATCGTGGGGTGCTGCACTGGGCAGAGCTCGGCCCGTGCAGCTCCTGCTGCCAGAGCCCCAGCAGTGCCTGAACACAGCCCCAACACAGCCCGTCCTTCCACCCGGCCAGACCTCTTGGCAAAGGCCGGGAGCAGCTCCGTGTTCCTGGGGTGCCTGCAGCGGCCGCGAGGCTGCCACGCAAGCCGTCCCTGTTGCAGGAAACGGCACAGAGCTTTAGCCACGTCCTCAGAAATAAATAATCGGAATTGGTTAAACAAAACCCAGCGACAAGGCGACAATTTACTGGCTGCAAATTGTTAAAAGCCTGAGGATTAAGCTGAGATAACTCTCGTTTACCAAATGTGCTTAACGGAACACGAGTGCTTGTAGATGACTGCTTTGTGCTATACTAATTGCGTGGTTCATTTAGAGAATTGAATAGAGAGATGCTATTAAGACACACGAACAAGTCCACAGCACAAACAAAGTACTGTTAAGTTCTGCTAAGTCCAACTGAACCAACTCTTTCTTCACACCCACATATCTGTCTCACCCAGTATGACCACAAGCTCTTGGAGAGAAGAATCACCAAGAGCATCTATCCCAGTGGAGACCCTATCTCAGCTATCAAAGGCAGGTACTCACTCCTAGGCTACGCTTATTTTAGAGGCTTACAAGGCTGGGATGCATGGGCTGTATTAAACCAATGTGGTTTATTTGCAGGTAGACTAAGCCAGAGGAACAGTGAGAAACAGGTCAGCCCACAGCCAAAAACACTGTGCCATACGCAACACAAATCTTGCAGTATCGAGCTATGCTGCCTCTCACCCTGCCAGAGGCAGAGGAGGACAAGCTTGGGCACAAACAGCTCACCCTTTTCTTGGATGCTCATGAGCTGGGGCAACAACATGGGCAGGCCTAGCTCAGGGCTGGGAGCCTTTCTTGGACCTCATCAGCAGAGACCCAGAGACCCACCTCATACACATCAAATACAGCATAAAGGTGCAAACAAGGGTGTCCAGCCAAGCTCCCAGGAACTCCAAGGCAGGATGGACAAACCACAGCTCCCTGGACAGCAGGACACGACCACCTACTTAAAGTCCATTTGGTGGCAAAGAGGGCAACTATCAACAAGTAAAGCAAAAACTGGAGCAGGCAAAAAAAAAGAAAAAAATGGAGTGAATCACATTGCACTGCGAGGTCGCATCTGCGGGAGACAAATGACCTTTCTGTCGGTTATCTCCCATCTGCTGCCTTCGTTTGGGCATTAAATTCACTTTTAAGACAATAAAACAAGTAATAACATCTAACTAATGAATGTTGAATTATCGGTGTAAATATGCCAACGCTTATTTATTTGCCTCACCAAGAACACGCTCTCCTCTGTTTGGTTTTCTATTTTAATGACTACAATTTATCATATTAACCAGACCTCTCTTTTACTGGGTTTTAAGCTCTGTTTTTGCAGAGACACCTGCGAGAAGACAGGTGCAGGTAAGAAATGCTACTATCAACAAAAAAAGGTTACAGGAACCATTGCCAAGAGGCCAACATGACAGGATGGCCCCTATTTACCCCCCAACACGTGTGACATTTCCGTGTCCTCTGGCATTACAGGCTATGGCCATCCATGGAAAAGGGTCCATAGTTCTCCATCCGTGGCCAGTTCCGTAAATGCAGAAAACGGGAAGAAAAAAGGTGGCAACTTACCCGCAGGAAGGAGAGGTCTCTGTTGTGCTCGATGCTGGTGATTTCCAGGTTGCCCATCACCACCTCGCAGTTCTCGTAGTACTTGCGCAGCGCCCGGTACTGCTGCTCCAGGTCGGACAGGGAGCTCAGCTTGTTCTCGGTGCCAGCACACACTGCGGGAGAGCAGAGGGGAGCAGTCAGGAGGCGCTGCACGGGATGTCGGCACGCCGGGATACAGGGAATTGTAACAGGAATCGCGCGGATGCTAGTGCACTGGCTTCGGCAAAAAAAGGGTTTCCCCCCGTCCTCTTCCCACCCATCTCTAACCTGGGTGGGTTAGAGCAAGAAAATAGTGAAAAAAGCAGCATTGTTTTTCCCAAAAATCTGGCCCGAACACAGCATGGAGAAGTGCCAGATCAGTTAGGAAACCCCATTTTAGCGCAGCTAGTTTCCAGACGGCCTCCTCCAAGATTACAGCACTCAGTTCTCAATTTTGAAGACCAAAGCTCAAAGCTACTCCAGAATTACAGCTCTACTGGGTCTATTAGACTGCCATCACCAGCAGTGAATGAGGAAAACATTCAGAGAAGCAGCATTTTCCAACTGCATTTGATCCGTGCATCTTTCTGCCTGTCCTAATAGCAATACTGCTTGGATTTTTCACAAGTGGGGGTCAAGGATTTTTGCCTATTTTTTTTTACTCTTTACCAATAACTCACTGTCACTTGTTGGCAAGCGAATAAATCTGAACATACTCCCATTTTTGAAGTGGGCACCACATAATGCAAATCATGAGCCAGAGCAGAAGAGCCTTTCTGGATCCAGTCCCACTTTTGGATGACATCAACACAAGCAAAACTCTCCATGACTGGAGGCCTAATTGGTAAGATCGGTTAAAATATGCTCTTTTGAAAGATGCAAGTCCTTTTTCTAAATAAATAAAAAATAAAAACAGAAACAATAAAGTAACAACAAAAAAAATCTCTCCACCTTTCTGTTGGGACCCAGTGCAGCTCCGTCCAACTAACTAGGAACACCCCCAAAGGATTCAATGCTACCGCTCAGAGTCGGCTCATCATCCTTTCCCAAACAAAACATTGCATTTTTGCAAACAAAACGCTGCTTTTAAGATTTTATTTTAAACTATCTGCGGATGCTTCACAAGCTCCTAAATCCTTCAGGGTGACGCACGTGCATCATCACCATGCTCCCTTGGAAGCAGCGGCCGCAGACGCCCACGAGACTGACGGGTCTCCTCTCCCAATAAGCGCTGCCCTGGCTGAAGGCTCCCGAGGACTAATAAATAACTTCTGTCCCAGCTCACAATCAGCGCCGAGGATCAGCGCAGCTCAGGAAACAATTCCGCCGGGATCAGCTAATAAAGCCCCGCGCTGCAGCGCTGCTATTTCGCGCCGCAGCGCGCTACGGGCTTCGCACAACCTCATTTAGCCCCTCTCTTTGCTACAGGAGGGATGCGATAAGTCGCTGCGCGGCGGCGGCTGGTTTTTAATGCAAAACATAACTAACAAGGTAAAACGCGCTCCCTGCCGCGACGGGAAAATGATGTTTGTGTCTATAATTACAGAGGAGCTCCTGCTGCAAGCCCTGCTGGGAGGCGCCGCTGCCCGGTCTCTTTGCAAACGCTGGGAGCGTTTCTCATACGCGGTCTCTGGGAAGCACCGGAGCATCCCACCAGGCTTCCCAAAGAGCAATTTGGGACAGGGACCGGGAGGCTCAGGGACCCCTTAGGACCCTGGGGCCGGACACCCATCGCGTTGTCTCCCAGCCCTGCAGGACCCTATGCTGTCCGTGTGCCCGTGCTCCCTGCGCACCACAAGGTGCCCGGCATCGCCGCGCGGCAGCAGCTCAAAGCTCAAATGCCAACGCACTGAGCATTTCCAGGGATGTTCTGCCAGCGCGCGGGCGCAGGGACGCGCCCAGCTAGTTCTGTTTCCCCGTCACGCCGCACGGAAAGGCTGTCATCTATATTTCATGGAGCAATGCCTCTTCAAAGCGCCTCCCCGTAGCGCCCTCGACGCCGAGGAGCGGCGGCTCGGCCGAGATCGCGCGTTAAAGCCGACCCTGCAGAGGGGCCTCCCCTGGTTAATGAGGAGAATTATCCTGCCTGCAGCCAGGAAAGCATCTCCGGGATCCAAGCGACTTGCTGCCCTGCGCAGCGCGTTCCCACCCGGATCCCGTGTGTTGTAGCCAGGGATTCCTCGAGCCTTCCTAGAGCCACCGAACGCCGCTCGGGCACCTAGTGGTGCCAGTTACAGCACTAAAAAGAAGAGCAAGAGGAGGAGCGAGCCGAGGGTGCAAGCGTGGGAACAGGTTGGGAGAGGGGCACCCAGCCACCACACAACCCACAGGGGCTCCACTGGGACCGGTGGGCACCACGTGTCCAGGTCCAGCCTGGTGCAGGGTCTCCACTCCTTGCAAGGGCTGACGCCGTTAAGGACCCATGGGATGAAGCCCTTGGAACATCCTCACTGACCACTCGGAGCCTGGTTTCACATGGTTTCACCAACACCTCCCAAGCTTGCCGAAAGCCTGCGGTGTTTAACTGAGGTTGTCCCACCTCCACTGGAGACCCACAGATGGGATCTGCAGAAGGAGGGTCCCTGTCTCACAGGAGTAAGAAGAGACCCAACAGGCAGACTAAATATTGACAGCGATGGCATCTTCATCAGGGAGGATTACGCACGTGTGATTACACTGGCGGCACCCCATCCTCGCACTAAGCTCTCCAAAATCCAGCATACTTCAAGTGATGCAGCTTGACCAAAAAGCAGCATCAAAACAGGGCTGGATTTAGGCAGAAGCCTTCCAAGGACTGACCACTGTCACGGCCTGGGCCTGTGTCAGTATTTCCAGCATTCTCCTCTGGTTTCCTCACAGATCAAGTACCACAACCAAGAGGACAACAAGCCAAAAGATCCTGCAGGAGCTAAATTTTGTAACCACTGCTAAAGAGGAAGCAGAAATTATTACAAAACACTTTGCCAACAATTTTTTTTTTCCCCCAGCACTGTGTACGAACCTCAATTCTCTGGATACCTCCCCTTTCCTCTCCCCTTAGCCCTCACAGACGTACACACAGACACACGTGCACGTGTTTGCTCTCCTCATTTTGTCCTATTTTGAGGGGAAATAGTTGCTCCTTAACTATAATGTAGGCACCGGACTTGACAAGCAATTAAAGCAAACAATTTCCACTCATCTAACTTGGCCAAATTAGTCATCCGCCATCTGCTCCATCATCTGGCTCTCCTCGAGGTCCTGCTGCGGAGCTGGAAGCGCTCGCCCGGCGCGGGAGGCGGCGCAGGAGCCTCCGGCCCGGGGGGACGCCCTGGGGAGCAGGGCACCCGCGCTGCTGCCCGCACGTGGCCAGCACAGGAACCATCTTTGGAAACATTCCAGCCTGTGGATCTCATCCGTGGGCAGGTAAATGAGCACACAGCAGGCACAAGAGTGCCACAGCGGGGAAAGAACCGGGTGTTTTCCTTCGTGGAAAATAGGACGGGGTTAAACTGAGCAACAAAACCTGTGGTATTAAATCACTTTCAGATACCAACCTGCCTATATGTACGTTGGCACAACTGCCTTTTCTAATACCTGAAGTTTATGAACACATCACTGCCTCTTCTTCTGCACCGCGTGCGGAGAAATATACAGCCCAGTTTGGGGCTTGCATCTGTTACCAAAAGCTTTAATTTCTTGTGTTCTGCACTCATTTCACACAGTTTCACCCAAATTGCTCAGAAGCCATCGTCTCTGCCCCTGAGCACCACGGCAAGGGCAGGGACACACGGTGCGTACGCCAGACTCCACCTTCCCCAAGCCAAAACCATTGACTCGAGCCTCCCGTCCCACAACTCAAACACAACAAGCATGAAATCAGCGTCAAAACAGGCAACCAAACAAGGGTCAAGCAAACAAACAAGGGTCAAACAGGCCAACAACCACGGTGAAACCCCTCGGGGCAGCCCCATGGCCAAGGGGACGGGACAGGCCGCGATGGGCCCGGGCGCTCTCTGAAGCACCGCAAGCCCCCGCGGTCACGGCCCCTTCCTTGGCACCTCCAGCCCCATCAGTGTCACCACAGATGCCATTTATGCTTCAAGATGAACAAGGAACATCAAGAGAGCTCCAGCGGCCGCTGTCAAACGGTGGTGAAAAGGGGCAGGCTTCAAAGCTTCCCTGATGGGGGACAAGGGGAAAGCTGCAACTCCAGACCAAGCAGCTCTTGCTGATGGTTCAGCTTTGCCACAAGGATAGAGAGCCTCTCCTCCCTTGAGATCTGCTCTGTGGACCACAGAATTAGGTGGTTTTGGGGCAAAGCAAAGTATTGCAGGTTTCTTGCAGCAGGAGGGGACTGCAGATGGCGACGCTTGGCCATGGACCTGTGTGCAGGAGAGGAGAAACCTTCTGGAGGTTGACGCGATGCAAGTGTGATCCAGGGAGAAAACCAAGTGCTCCCATCTCCTTGCCAAGGAGCAGAAACGGCTCTTGTGAAAGGAGGCAGAGCTGGCAGGCACCTGTTAAACCTGAAAGCAAACGATACTGGGCCCCAAAACACACATCTACCGAGCAGTGATCCTCAGGGAAAGCTCTCATCTCTTCCACAACACACATGGAAAAAACACACACATTTCTTGCATTGAAAAACAAATAAATATAAAATCTACTCGCCAAAATATATTAAAGGTACAAGAACTGTTCCAGGGCTTCTGCCAGAAGCCACAGATGGACCAAAAACACCCCCTGGAGCAGTAGGGCTAGATCCCAGGCGTCCACAGTATCACCAGCCCAAGCATACGGATCAAAGTCATACATCAACGTTGCTACTCAGCGCTCAGGAGTCCGGGAATTGGAGATCATCCTGTCCTGCACTCATTTCCAAACCTTATTCTGGCATATACAGCTGGAATATGGCACAAGGCTTCTGGTTTCCAAGCAGGACTCTGTAAGGTCCCTCATCTCAACAAGACACATCTTAGAGTCAATTTGACTTACAGAAAATTTGAAAAAAACTTTCAGACTGAGATCAAGGCTTTCTGTGAACACACTATTTTCACGCTTGCAGTCATTAACCCAAGGAAAGCATCGTTTTGGGGTAGCTGGTTACTGTCTCAGCTGGATTCATATCCAAGATACTGTTAGGCTTGAACTCAAGACCAACTTCTCCTGTGGATTTGTTTTTTCAACGTAATTGCTGAAGCTCACAGTGAGGTTTAACACTTGCTGGATTTTACCCTGATGTGCTGCTATCTGGTGTGTAAAATAGGTGACCCTGGTTCTCCCAAGGGATTGTGGAAATTGGACAATACAGATGCCATGCTCTGCAAATTTGCCATCTGGGACGACTGCACGTGCTTACAGAAATTGTTTTACACTACTATTTCCTCTAGATTAAGGGAGGCGAGTCCCTTCCATGTGTCTGCAGACGCAGCTGGAAGCAGCACCCAGGAAAACGTTGTGTCCATCCACCTGGCAAGACCACAGCGCTGGAGCAGGGATGCGCCCGGCGTGGCACAAGGTGGACACACATCGAGGGCTTGAGCAGGAAACCCATCCCACCCCACACTCGCACCCTCAGCTCGCTCCTCCTCTTCCTCTTCCCTTTGCTCACGCCGGCGCTGCATGATTAACATCACCTCAAACTCCTCTTTTTACAACATCCCACCGATCTTTTTCTACCGGGTGACAGTTTTAGTGATTCCTCCTTTATTTGCATGTCCCCTTGAAGAAGCTTCATTTCTCCTTCTAATCAAGTCATTAATTTTCACGAAAATCATTCCCACCCTGAGAAGGCCGGATTCCCATCTGTCTCTGTCACACAAATGACAAGTATCACCTCGTTGCCATGCTGCAGTGGTCCTCCACATACCCGCCGTGGAGGAGGAGAAGCACCAAGATGATTTTTCCACAGCCACAACAGCTTTTCTCCGTGGCAGTCTGATTGCATCATGATCCTTTGGGTACTTTGCAGTAATATTGTACAGTTGCTTGCTTTTTATTTTAAGGCAGACCTTGTTCGTGATTTTTTTTTTTTTTGTGTAACAGATGAAGTGGAGACAATTGTGCCCAAATTACCTGTTCTTCATCATCCCTGCAGCCGTTTGCAGACGCTGCCACCCAAGCGGGAAGCTCCCCCAGAGTCCCTGGCCATGGGCATGATGCATCTTCCCAAAGTTCCTTCTGATGCATCTCCTGAAGCAGCCTCGTTAGTAGATGGATTTGCACGTGCTTTGGTTGCACAAGTCACACATGGGAAAGAGTTGATGCAGTCACCTGATATCCCACTGGGAGAGCTCCTCTCTTTCCCAGGCCTCTTCCAGCTGCACCTCTTCCTCCATCCCTAGCTTTTCTTCTGGATCCCACGTGGATCTGGATCCTTGTCAATTTAGCAATGAGAATCCTGGCTTGCCAATGGCAGCCCCAAACCAACAAAGTAGGAAAGATGCACGGGCCTCAACATCCTGCTCCGGTGCCCCATCGATGGAGAGTCCCCATCTAGATCCCAGCATCTCCTCCAGTCCCACCACCACCCTCAAGTCCAGCCAAACCCATTGAAAGACACGAGAAAAATCCACGCAAGACCACAACAGAGCCCCAAACCCCCCTAAAGTCCCCAGGCCCCAGCACTCCCCGGGGAGCCCCGTGCCAAGCGCTTCACGTGCCAATAAAGCGCAGTGCTAATTTCCGAGCTGGCAGGAGCAAGCTCCAAGGCACCAATTCAGCAAATTATATAAGTATATACTCAATTGCGAGCGCTCAAGACTCAGTTAATAGGGGTGAAGTGTGACTGAAAGGATTGATTTTGCAGAATACTCTCTTCTGCCTCATTCTCCCTTGCTTACAGGCTGTTATTACTTTGTGTGCAAACGCTGGTAAAAATTTTTCCAACACTGTCACTGCACGAATCAATGAAATTTTCGGGCGTAAAAAAGCAAAGTAGAAGATAATTTTCCTAATGTGTTTATTCATTGCTGAAGAAAGGAAAATCAAATGCATTGTTGCACTGGAGTACCATTACCGATCTGAACTTCAGGGGGAAAAAAGAAACCACCACGTTGCTTAAAAATCCGAATTGAGCTGATGGGGAAGGTTGTGCTTTTCTAGATTTGGAGGTGGCTGCAATATTTGCAAATGTTCAGTTGGTATTGGAAAAAAAAGTATGAATTTAGGCATAAATCTTCTTCCCAAGTGCAGATAACTTGTATTTCTCATACAGCAAGGCCCTGCAAGAAGAGGGCTGAGCTACACTACTGGTCAAGAACTCAGCTCTGTTGAGAGATTTCCACTCAAACTCCAGATTCCATCAAATAATCTCCCAGTAGCCAGCCTGGCTCCCACTTTGACACACCAGTGACACACTTGCCCCAGATTAAATCAAAGAGCCAGCCAGGAGCATGTACAGAGGCAGGTCTTCACCCCAGTGCAAAAGCAGACAGCGAGAGAGATGTCTGGGGTTGAAGCCTTTCATTCAGGGACCTGTCAAACAGTGAGAGCAACAACGTTTCTCCCTTATTTTGAAGGGCATTAACTAAATGAGTCATTTAAAATTTGCATTTCATTTTTAAGCCCGGGCTGCCATCCTTTGACTCCTTGAAGGGGCAAAAATTACCTAGAATGGGGGGGAAAAAAGTCTGAAAATATGAAGTCATACATATTCTCTTCTAGAGAGGGGCTACAGTTGGGTAGGTAAAGCCTGCAAACACTTGATTTCTTGAAATTTCTTGAAGTTTTGGGGTTCAAAAAGCCAGGCATGTTTTTTCCCCCTTAATTCACTCCCTGGTTCCACAACACAGCAGCTCTCTAGCTAGAAAACCTCTCTGCTCAACTGCCAGGATTAGGGTTTTGACATCACTTTTGAACCAGCCACACATCTCCCAAGCCCCATATTTGAGAGCAAAGCTCCCAGCCCCAAACTCTGGCTGAGGTGCAAAGCAGAGGGGGAAATTGCTGCACCTTCCCAGCAAACCTAAAGCTCAAATGCCCTTTTGCAGCCTGCAAATCCTCAAACCAGTAACCTGCAAACCTTGGGAGGGAGCGCTGGTCAGCATCAAGGTCACACAGGTTGAGCAGACGGCACAAAAAGCAATCACAAGAAACAAGAACAATTAAAAAACCACAGAAATAAAAAAACAGACGGAGAGCCTGGGAAGCGAGCGAGGCGCCGGGATGTTCCCGCGGGCCGCGCGGCGGCCTCGGGGCCGCGAACACAGCACACGGCAATCGGGAACGTCGGGCAGGCGCCTTTGAGAGGAGAGAATGGCAATAATTACTGTGCAGAAGCAAAAAATGTGGGCTTAGTGCTCAGCAATCTTCCTCCTTTTTATATGGGGGAAGGCAGCATCTGCTGCTAATATAATGCACCAATAATTGAGGCGTAGAGCGCGTACTCCCGGGAACCATACGGCTGCTTTGTTTATTCTTGGCCAACTGTGAAGACAAACAAATTCCAGGGGAAGCAGCGCTACGGAGGCCCGTGCCTTTCCGCCGCCCCTGCTCCGCATGCCGATGGCGCCGGCGGGAAGGGACGCTCCGGGCAGGAGGGACATCCAGGTGCCCTTGGAGGGAACGGTTCCAGGGCCTGCCAGGGATAGAGCTGCTGCAGCCTCTCAGCTGCTTTATTCCCTGCCTCCAATGCTCCATTAACCCGAGCTCCCTTTGCAGGAGCCCATGGCATGGAGCTTACAGCCCAAGGGCAACCACATCACAAAGGGGGCTCGAGGGAAACCCTTCCCTCGTTCCTCTGGGCCCACCAACACGCTAGATGTTTTCCAGGAGGCTCCCCGGCTCCAAACCCCAACACTTGCTCTGTGCAGCAGATTTTGGAGCTCTCCAGCTGAACACTGGGGCAACAGAAGGACCCAAATGAACCATCTCTGCGTCCAAGGATAGAAGATAGAGAACAGATCAAGTCTCTCGTGGGCCCTTCAACAAGTTAATTCAAACTACCCATTACCTAAAAGCTACCAGGTACCCGCTTCTCCCGACGCCAACAAAGCAGCCAAAAAAGCAGGATGCCAGGATGGATGAGGCTGCCATTGCTCCCACCTCAACCCCCTTCTCCTCCCTCTCCCCGGGCCGGTTTCACCTGATTTACTGGCCTATTACCCAGTTACACACGGAGCTTCCCCAGGACCCGATTGCAGCCTCTGTCTCCAGGAGACAATAAAGAAACCCCCACGCACTCGAGAACCATTGCGGGCTGGTATTTTACTCTGCTCACCCGTTAAACAACACATAAAACACCCAGCAACCGAAACCACAGCACTGGTGTCATCTCTCCAACAAGGCCCTTAACAGACCATGTATCTTTTCTTCGCAGCAGCCTCAGAAATGTGGGTTTTTTTTAATATATAAGCCATCACCTATAGAAAAGGTTTTATCTCATCACTTTGCAATGGCAAATTATTTTCACGACAGAACGGGTGTTCTCAGGCTACTCATATCTCTTACTGCTGCTCGCAGACGTTAGGGTTGCAACGGTGGTTTCCTCCGAGCAGAAGCATGGATTTTTCCTAGACTAAACACCGAGCCTTGGAAACCCTTCCTCATATTCCTTGGGCAGGAGCTCAAAACTTGTTTTGGTAGCTTGGATGTGTCCCCCCTTCCCGGGGGCTGCGCATCAAGGCCTGTCTTTGCTGAGGAAACACTCCATGCTTCTTCGGGGCTAAATCAGAAAAATTAACACGGCCCCATTGTTTCACGGAAGCTTCTTTAACATGATGCATCGTTAGCTGCCCAGAAGTCCCTTGAACGCAGCTCAAGATGAATTGCACGGCTCTCGTCAACGACGAGCAGGCGGCCGGGAGCTTTGGGCAAGTGGTGGCCCTAGAGCCTCTCACTGAGGCACCCGACGTGCTTGCAGTGCCTACACAGAGCAAGGGGACTCAGAGCCTTGGCGAACAGGGGCAGCTTTGATTGCAACCGCCCCCAAAGCGAGCCAGGGTGCCTGCTCCCATTCCCAGCACGTGCTGGGATCTACAGCCCTACCCGCTCCCAGATCACCTCGAGCAAGCGAGCACCGGGGTCGCCTCGAAAAGCCTCCCCTTGAAGGCACGAGCAGTCACGTTCAGAGCCCCCCAACACCAACACATGGTGTTCTTCACCCCATCCCCGCCAAGGACCCCGTGCTGTAAGGACACCGCAGGTTTATCCGCCCAAAGCGCGGCGGCTCCTCCCAGGAATGCCCGAGCCCCTCCAGCAAGGAATGATGACAGGACGTTTCTGCACAAGCGACCTTGCCCGGCTGCGCTACCGCGGCTGTGTTTGGTGACTGACAATTATCTCATAATGAAAAACAAGTCACAATTAATAAAGCTCAAAACTAATACCTGCTAAACTCGCTTAATGATTTAATGAAGTAGGCGAGTGCCTTATGAAAAGATTCTAAAAGCAAGGGACTCCATTTCCAATTAGACCCAACAATCACGCGAGCGCCGCAGGCTCCAAAGGCAGGAGACGGGCAAGGCAGGAAGAAACACAGATTTTTCAGGCAACCTGCAGGCTCTCGGTGCTGCTGCTCCTCTCCTTACCCTTCCCACCCACGGTCTCCATCCTGGATCATCTCCTGAGCTTAGCGAGCAGCAGACAAGCACAGGGAGCCCTTCATGGCACAGATCTCCAGGGGCAGCATCTGGCTTCACCTGCCCCACGTTCACTTTCTGAACGTCCACTTTCTGCCCACGGACATATTTCAGTTAATACCCACTTGTGTTATATACCTGTCTCGCAAAGCTAAAGTCACTTCACACTCTTCATCCCGCAGCTCCTAAAGGTCACCCGACTGTCAGACTGGAAAACCAAATGACAGTGGTCCCTGCAAAATAAGATGCTCTTTGTCCCCATCTCCCCATCCTCTGGCTCTCTCAAAAAGCATTTTAAGACTACACGGCCACCGCCTTCACAACAAATGTAAGAAAGTGGGATTTACCACCACCCGTGTTTGCTAACGCTTGCCCAGCTTTGCCATCGGAGCTGCCAAAACAGCAGGTTCCGCCTTTCCCACCTCGGGAGGTCTGCAACCAAATGCAGACAATTTGCCTCTCCTGACAGCACATCCCCTTTCTTCGCTCGCCTTTTGCAGACACCATCAGCCAGAGCACCTGGGCCCGCCAGGAGCCAGCCCGGCGCCGTACACGCCGCTGCCAACACCAGATGTCTTGGACCTCCCCGGTCCCACGGGAGAACCCCCCCCACACACACACACACCCCGCTTGGCCATCCACAAATAAAACGCACAGCAGGTTGGATTTAAGCACGTTCTTAGCTGGTCTTGTCAATAAAGGTCTCTATTAGACTGGAATTAATACAGAAACATTCCTTGTGTGCCAACCCCCCTCGATGAAGTCTGCTGTCCGCATCTCTCAGCCTTCTCCACGACCCAATCCACAAATAATATTTTTAAGTTACTTCCCCTTCATTTTTAATAAAACACTCTCCTCCTCCACCAAATCAAATTTAAATAAAACCACACTAAAACATGCATTTCTTACGCTGCCAAAAGCGGCGAGCGCGTCCCAGGTAGAGCCTGGGCCCCAGGGTTGCACGTAGCGAGGTTTCATTTGACTGTTACGCTCGCCGAGGAAGCACAAAGAAATCCGTGCTGACACCATCGAGACTGCAATAGCCGTAACACAACCCAGCTGTTCCTCGAGTATTTCAGATAAAGCCCTGCCATAATTGATAATATTAAGCCTGCCCGTCCGCGCCGGTGCTCTGGTGCAATGATGGGGATGCCAAGGGGAATATGTGCCACCCTTTTACCTGTTGAGGGGCTTCTGGGGATTTCATTTAGGTTATTGTTTTCTCCCTATCATGCTGTATTTTTGCACTGCAGACACTGGAAGCAGAGGCTGAAGGATTTAGTTACCCAACTGGAACCAGCAAGCAGGTTGGGTCATGGACCCCCTATGTCCCTTACGCCAGGAAGACACCGGCTGCTCAAGACAGCCCTGCACGGGCTGCACGGGCTTATATTTAAGGGCAGGAAAGAGGTGCCCCTACTTCGAGTTAGCTCCTAACACGCTGCAAACCAGGCACACACGGGAATTAATATCCCATTTCCAAGCTCGGCTCTACTCCTCCGGTGCTTGGTCGAATTGGGGATGGATGCGGGAAGCACCAGCTCACACCGTGTGTTCAGAGCTGCTGCTCTTCTATATTGCCCCCCCCCTAAATCACCCCCATGAAACCGTATTTTAAACTCAAGACTTTTGTATTTTTTCTATGTGTTTATTGGGGGAAGTGTGCAATATTGAAACTTTTTCCCATCCAGGTTTTCTTCCACTGTTTCTGCTAACCAAAAGCAGCCAAAGCACAGGTACTATGCAAGACCCTGGTTGATTTTGTGTGTTTTTGTTGTTTCTCTTGTCTAAAGGAGTCAAGTTCAGAAAAAGGGAAGCACCTCGGAATAACAAGGGGAAAGAGATGTTAAGGCATAGCTCATCATACTGCCTTCACTAATACCAGCAGAGTTGGTAAAAAAATAACAGAAATTTCAAGCAGCTCTATGAAAACCTATTTCTTGACAAGTGAGACTTCAACGGAGACATCTGCGCATCAAACATTTTCAGCAACCCGTATCTTCAGGTTGTCACTCATAGTTTAAGGTCTCTGGGGTCTGGCACACTTTCCTAACAACATGCAGCACTCAAGGTCTGCAGCTTTCATAGACTCAACTTTGCATTTGCCTTGAAACAGAGGGTTTCAGACGGTTATAAACACTGCAGCACTTATGAATGCACCCACAGTGCACACACTTGTAAATGCACCCACAGTGTGGAATGAGCACACGTACCAACAGCAACAAGTCAAAAGCAGTATTAGTTGCACACAAAGCCTATTTGAGATGTAAACCTCGGCAGCTTCCAGTCGATGACACTAAATTACAAGGCAGGATGTTGTTTCCCTCAGTTATTCCCCAATGCACAGGTCTGATGAGTTGACTGGATGCCTAACAGCGAGTATCCTACAACCGTGAGCGTGCCTTGAGAAACCACAGGAACCTCTTAATATATTACACTATATACATACATTACACCATATAAAACCTTTGCTGAGAGGTTAATTGTGGATTAAAAAGTCATGTTTGTTTGTGAATCTTTAAGGCAGTGACTTTTAAAAGGAAGTAATGAGCTCACACTCATTAAGGGAAGGGGAGAGGATTCCTCCTCTCCAGCTTGAACCATCCTGATGGGAAACACGGGTGATTCTAGCACGACTGCCTGTAGACTGGTGAGAAAGCTCCCGAATGGGGACAATTCAACCTAAAATTGTTTTAGGTGGCACAAATTAAGCCTCGGGATGCCCACAGGCTAGAGAGGAAGTCTGGCACGTTGCCTTAGCTAAAAACACAAGCAAACTTATACTTCAGCATCTCCTAAACCTAACTGAACTCAACTTTCCTCTTTTCCGAGCATCGCTTTATTTAGATTTCCGCTGCTCCTTGAGGGGAAGCTGCTCAAGATTATCAAGTTCTCGGGGTTGCAGACAGACAGGGTGAGGTGCTGCAGCATCTCCATCAACCGCAGTTGCTTTATTTCCCTCTCCAGTGCAAGGAGCTCAGCATCTTCCCAACAAAGCACCTAGGGCTGAATCAGGATCCTTTCCCCCCAAGCTGACGTAACACACGGGTCTGTTACTTGCATTAGTTCAGATGAGAAATGGTTTCAGTAAATAAGCTCTCAGACGTTTGCTCAGCCCACAGATATTCACATTTTTAGGTCTGGAATAGCTCAGGCTCCCTCCTAGCCAGATGAAGGCAGCGCTCGTCATTACGACCTTTGAATCCGGGATCCTATCGGCACGCTAAAACGCCAGGGAAAATAAGGAAAGTCAAGGTGGAAACGGAGAATAAGGGAGAGAGTTAAAGAGGGTTTGGATAAGAGTCATCCCTGCCTGGAAGAAACTCACCACTTAACTAGGGAAGCATCAACTCCAGCGTGTGGAGGTTAAGTGGATGTCTGGGCTTCTGGTTGTGCTTATTTATGATGCCATCTTACCTATTACAGGAATGAACAGTAACAGCTATACAGGTACAATCCTACCAGACAAAAATATTGAAAATAGCAATAAAAAAAAGCAGATGCTGCCTTCAGTACACAAATTGCATGTGTTTAGAAAGAGCCTCAGGTGACAGGAGAAGAGATCCTAAAAGCTGCAAGAAAAGGTGAGCTGCTCCAAAAGTAATTTACTTTTCAGTGTAATAGCAGAGAGAGGAGGGGGAAAAATCCCCAGCCTCAGATGTAAAAAAGTTTGGGTCAGTTGAAATATTGCACTTGGACATGGGGCATTTGTCAAAATTACTGTAGCAGTGAGGGATCACATCCCTGACAGGCAGCCCTAAGGGGGAAAAGAAGAAAAAAGAAAACAAAAACAGGCAAATAGCACCCTTTGATTCAAAACTCATGTGGGAACGTGCCAAAGCCTGATGGAAAAGAACAGGGAAGGAGCAAGTCAGTGTCCCATGGAGGCCACGCTCCCTGTCAAAAAGGACCCGGCTGCTCCTTCCCACCTGCATCTGCCAAAAGCACTTGCCAGTCTTGGGAATTAGCCACTTTTGGAGAAGTACTAATGAAGATCCCTCCCTAAAAATACACTTTTTCGTAATCCGGCTCTAAACCACTGTTTCTTTCCTAGAGAAAGCGCAGTACATTCAATAACACTCCAATAAAACAGTGCTGCCGGGAATTAACAAGCTAATAAAAAGGACTTTAAGGATGCATTAAACTCGGGTTGGGGAAACTCTCTTGCATTTGCAGCATAAATGCTAATAAAATTATAAATCTGTTATTAACTTTTTTATATTGCTGCCAACCAATAAAGACTTTAAAAGGTTGGCATTAAGGCTGCTGCAGGCCTAAGTCTCGAGCTCCAAAAAATAAAAGTCACGCTCCAGGTGACTTCTCCCTGCTGTTTCCTTCCCCTGGAAAGCTCGCCTGCACCCCAAGGCAACTAGGATTGGGTCTGGCACGTTGTGATGCTGAGGGAAAAAAGGAAAAAACCTTGATTATCCTTTTGGAAGGATAGAGGGTTATGGCAACCGCTGACTTTTTCCAAGTATACAAGCTGTCTCTCATCCCTTTCCGCAAGCCCCAAGGTCTTCAGAGCCTTCAGGCATCACAGCTTGCCTCAAAATCTGCAGTAAAAACGCTGCTTTCCCTAGGAAAAAGGGCTCTCGGGACTATTCTCCGGTGTGTTTCCCTTTTGGCATCACGCTCGTGTCCACCTTCTCAATGGCATGGCCAGGAGCCACCTTCGCTCCTGCAGCTTCCCGAAACGTGTGCAGGTAGGAGGTGCCAGATGCTCCCGGGACGCAGATGTGATCTTCAGTCACTGTCCCCATATTGGTGGGAATCCCCACGTCCCTCTGAGCACCTATTAACACCCAAAGTTTTGGTTTTTCTCCCCATTTTTGACTGTTGCCACGAAAAGGGCACCTTCCGCTTCTCAAGACCTTCATGGCCAAGGACTGTGATAACACAGGACGTAGCTAAGCCCGTAACTGCTTGAGCTGGTTACACTGGGATTCTCTGTTACATTAAGCCATTGGTTTCCCCACGAGAAAAAAAAAATACCCCAAATCACCCCAAACAAGCAAACACCTCTCCACCCACAGCACGTTGAAACCTGTTCCACCGGATTCCAAGAAAGCAGAGCCAGGTCCCCAAACACCCAACCCGAAACACAGCGTTTTGCCTGCAGCCAGGGCGAGCAGCTCCGGACAGGCTGCTACTGCACCCGCAGCAACAGCGCGTTGTTCCTTCAGAGCACTAGGAAGGGATGAAGTGTCCAGACCCCTGAGCCTGGCCACGAACACCAGGACCTGCTTCACACCACTGGCACACAGCAAGGGAAAGAGCAGAAGCGCTCGCCCGTTTCCCCACCAAAACGCACTCAATCCACCCCAACATGAGGTCTTCTGAGCTACCCACTGCTGCCCTCCACAAAGGTCACTGTAGACCCAGGCAAGACCTCCCTGGATTCTGCAGGCGCTGATTTTGCGGGGTGTTTAATCCATGGTGGCAAACATTAGGCTGCACACTAAGGGTGGCCCTCTTCTGCAATATAAGCACGCTGACACACTTGGTGAACTTGCAGGGTTGCACGTTTTCAGTCCAAACTGCTTTCATCTACACTGTTTTGACCAGAAAGAAGCAAGTGTGGGAAGACAGAATTAAAAAAAAAAAAAAGCCAAAAAATGGCAAAAATAGAAACCAGGACTCTCGACTTTCCTCAAGTTCCTTTCTCCCTTCACTTGTCATAATGTTTAATTACCTAATGGCTGCTGATTAATCTCCCTCTTTATTATCAGCTAATCAACATGCAGCTCCTACTAGGTCAAATTACCTTAAAATGATAAAAATCAATGGAGTGTGCTGTTTTTCCCCCTCTACAGCGTATGAAGTCCTACCTGCGGATGATACTGGAATATTGGTAGGAGACACTGGAGCTGCCACTCGGCGCTGAGATCATCCTGTGCATTTTGATCCCGGTCTCATTTTAAATTGCAAAGTACGTGGCTGTTAGAAAAATTGCCACAGAATACAAAAAGGCAGCAAATTTTCATTTGTGTCCATGGTACAAAACAGTCACAGAAGTGAAGCCCTTGCTTTGGCACCAGAAAAGCTGTCCATAACAATATTGGTTATGCTACCTTTATATTAACTAATTCCCAGGAATACAACAGTAACACACTTCACATGAGTGGGAGTTTGCTGGGGTGCCTCTGATTAGAGGCAACTGGGAGGTGGCAACTGGAGTGTGACAGGGATTTGCATGTCCAAAGGGCAAGTTAATGCAGATCTTTCCTAAAAATACCCTAGTTTTCCTTCTTTTTGAAGCAGGAGCACTAGGCACTAGGTCAGGGGCTACCAGCAGGCGACCTGCTCCTGACACCAAGTCTCTTCTCTGCAATACGGAGAGGTTGCCCAGTCATCACCAACACTCATCCCAAAGCATATGACCCATCCCAGTAGATGAGCCCAAAACATCCTTCATTTTCCCCACTATTCTTGTAATTCCAAGGGTGACTGGGTGACTCCAGCAGTCAAGGGCTGCCTGTTTGATCGCTATGTCCCTGCAGAGTTTGCAGTCCAGCATCACCCAGCTTAGCAGCTCCGCAAAAGCCTGCACAGATGTTGACAAGCAGGTCAACCCAAGGTGTCTCCCAAGACAGTCAAGCCAGGACAGCGGACGGCTCCTGCCCTTTATTATCAGCTTTCAGACACATGCTTCAGAGCGTAACCAAGGAGAAGCTTTTACTCCATCTAACAATATCCATCAAGTCCCCCAAGAAAGACACATCCAAGGATGAGGGAAGTCACACAGCTCACACTGACAGCCTTCAGGTCCAGGGGCCAGTGAGCCCTGTCTTTTTTAATATACACTAATTACCTTAGAAGAAAACTTTAAATGAAGCTATGACCCTGTCCACAGCCTTTCTGCTTTTATTTCCCCAGGCAAATGGACTTGATAACTGTCACCCATGGACCTCATTGCTTTGCGGAGCCTAACACAAGGACTCAGCTATATCTCAGTTGAGAATCTCTGTGCTTGAGAAGTAAGAGCTATCGTTAACCTAACACCTAAACACCCTGGGGAAACAACCACCCTCCTATAGGTGCTTTTGGGTAGGACTCGGCATGTTTAATTGGACAGAGAAACTTCTTCCACCCCAAGGATGGAGAAATCTCCCCTCTGAAAGGCTTCAAGCTTTAGTGTCTAGAAATTTCCTAAGGAACGGCAAGCTGTCTAGTCCCAGGAAGAAAAACTCCATTAAGAGCTGCCAGAAGGGAGGCAACCCAGGAGCTCAATCCCTGTCCTCCTGCAGCCCAGACCATCGCAGCACCCGCTAGGCCAGGAGAGCACGTGTGCTTGGGCAGTTTTGCACAAAGCCACATGCCTTCCTGAAGCGTTACGGCTTAAACCGAGCGACAGATGAGGAGCCTTCTCACTACACAGGCTACTTCAACAACAGCACGGAGCAGCTTTGGAAGAGCTCGACAAGGGGAGAAGAAAGCTGTGCAGCTCAGCAGGACGGCATCCACACTCCCACTGATCTCCCAGGCTTCGGGAGGCACCAAAATCAGCAGCTTTGCTTAAGCCAGCAAGCAGCCCCACGGGCGCTTTAATCTGACACTTGGAAAGATGACGGGTTCTCGGCACGCCTGCCTCATCTGACTGACAACGCTGCCTTTTACCCCCTCGCTTTGGCAGAGCACAGGTTAAATACATCTCCATCCATCCCGAGTCCATTGCCGCTAATGACTTTGAAGCTCCAAGTCTGTTGCTGCTAAACGGCCACAACCAGGCAAACACGCCGAATTACCGCAGGAAGCACAAGGTACCTTGAAAGGAGAAACTGCACGGACCCGTGCCAAGAAAACTGGACGTCGATGAATATTGTTGGACCGCTCTCCGAAATACCAGGTTTCTGGCCCAGACAAACATGTTTCTCATCTACGGTATTTATCTCCTGCCAATATAAATCCAGCCAAGCTGGCTCCAAGCTAATTCTCACTCAATATGCCCTTGCAGAAACCAGCACCAAAAAGAGAAGTCTTTATCACAAAGCAGTCCTGCAAGCGGCGTAGCGCCTATCGGCCCCATTTGATGCCATTATCTCACCGCCTGGGATACTTCTCCTTTCATGTCTGCTTTAGAGGCACCACTCAAGCAGTCAGGACACGAGAAACAGGGGCTCCGGGGCCCTGCATTTAGCAATTCCCAAACGTGTCCAAAACCCCTTGAAGTCTGCTGGATTCTCTGGGTTTTTCCAAAGTGCATCTCGATATTTCCCAACGGCCACGTGGGAGGAATATTTTGCCCCGTTGTCACACCGCAGAGGCAGATGCACACGAATTGCACGAGGGGTTCGAGTGCCGAGGCTGTTATTTCTCCCGTGCCGTTGCTGGTGAGGTGCTGAGAAACCCCTGCAGCCCCTGCACGCTGCTGGAGTGCACAGCGTTTGCCTCTACTATGTTGTGTTAAGCAAAACTCTCACAATCAAGTGGCTGCCTTTATAAGAGTAAACAAACAAATCCCTGGCGAGTACAGAAATAACAGCTGCGGGGAGCAGGTGATCAGAAACTGGGAATTAAATGAAATTTCTCTTCCTCTTGGATCTTTGCTTCAAAAAAATCTTTAGAAAGAGCCATTTTTTAGACTGTTTTTGCCTGATAAATCTTCACAAAATATCTAGAGGTGGTGGCACAGTGATAATTCTAAAAATGAGGATGCTGCATTGCCCTGCTCCTTCAACCATCCCCGTGCCAAGCATCTGGGACACTCCACACTCACATCATTAAGCTGGACATTAAGCTCACATTATTAAGCTAACTCCGTCACTCACATTATTATACTGGACTAACACAACAGCAAGGACTCCCTGCAAGCCCCTTCAAGGAAAACAGGAATTCACCACAAAATTCCGGTCACGTCTGGCTCTT
Organism: Nothoprocta pentlandii; assembly: GCA_013398315.1. NCBI lineage: Eukaryota > Metazoa > Chordata > Aves > Tinamiformes > Tinamidae > Nothoprocta > Nothoprocta pentlandii. Next base: position 462,710 of record VZSG01000321.1, read on the forward strand.
GCCCTCCCCTCCGGGGCCCTGCTTAGGACATTCCTTGCTCAGTCCTCACCGGTGGGGCTGGGAAGGGAGTCATCACTGCAGGGAGCTCCAGAGAAGACCCTGCCAGGCTTGACCCACCTGCACGGCTACCACCCTTTAATGCAGTGAAGCTCATCCCGTGATTTTCCCCATGTCAAATATGTTTGTGGTGCCTCACCAGGGTCCCGGCCAGGGGCGTGCAGGTGGCTGCAGGGCCTCCTCCCTCGGCGAGGCAGCAGTCGGCCCCGCTCGCTGCAGAGCCCCGCGGCAACGAGGCTAATTCGGCCCACCGAGCAGCCACCAGAAATTAAAACCTGCAAGAACGACAGACCTGCGTGATGGCTGCAGACAGCGGGAAATTGCAGCACCAGGATGCTCCCTCCCGCGCCCGTGCGGACAGGGCTGGAATTAGCGGTGGGTTCCCGACTCCTCTGCGCTGGCATCTCGAAAGACACGCGGCGAGACGCTTCATTTTGGTGCCCAGCTCCAGCAACAAAAGCAGGGCTAAAAATACCAGCGAGGCTACAACGTTAATAACAGCGTGTGCTCAAGCAGGGCCACAGGCGCCCTGCTGCAACAGGGAACGTCGCCCCTTCCCGCTTTGTTCTCACACAGGCCAGCCACTCTTCCCAATCCCACGGGATACGTGCATTTGAACTTGCCCACTTCCCCAACCCTGTACTTTACATTCCGCAGGGTTAAAATAGATTAAAAAATCACTGTTGACGACAGTGGCTACCGAGCTCCTGATTACAGGGGGCTCGATCTAGCAAAGCCGCACGAGGAAGGGAGAGAAAGCAGAGAGCCGGCTCCGCTCGGAGCTAAAGACCACTTCAAACAGCACACGTGTTCATCTGCCTTCCTTGCACTTGCTGGTTTCTGGAGGAAACAACAGAAAGCAAGCAAATCCACGCTGCTCGGGTACCCTGTCACACCAGGGCCTGTTTTTCTTCTTTTTTTTTTTTAAAGAAAGAAGAAAAAAAAGACATTCCTGATAGTCGGTTTAATTTTACTGCATCCTCTCATAATATTGCCCAGCACTCCATCAACAGAGACACCCAACCTCAAGAGACCACCGAGCCTTGGGGCCTCACTTCCTTCTCTTTATTAAAGACAGCAAAAAGACTTCCACTGCTTTTCATTCTTGTCTGTTCTACAGGGATGGATCCACAGGAGAACGAGCTGGATTCTCCACTTGCCTCCCTATGGAAGCGATTTCCAAGTGTAACTCCATGTTACTGGAGGTTCTTGTACCAGGACTGATGCAATCCAGACACAACCCCTCCAGCTGCATTAATGGCAAAACTTGGAAGGAAACAAGCTTAAAATTCAAATGATTGTAGGTGCAGCTCTGACACCCAACACACAACCTGCCTCAGACCTTGCCACCTTGCAGCACCTTGGGGAACCCAGCACCCTTTTCAGCTTCTTCCTATTTGCCAAACCATCCCAGTTTGGCTGGTACCTTCAGTGCTGTATTAATCAGCAGGAGGAGGGCCCCAGTGCAGCGCCTTTTGGAACGGCACGCGCTCACACCTCGGAAAATAAATCGGGATGAGAGCGGCGACGGGAAGACAGATGTTCTGCATTTGAGCATCTCAAAGCAGCGCTTCATGCAACCTGAGCAGCCAAGCCCCGCGGGCTCTGCTCATGATGGAGATCTATCCGGGAGGTTAAGTGAGGAAATTAGCTTCAGAAATACGGCTTGGCAGTGCAGTCACAGGGCAGCTCCCGAGGATGACGATGCTGCTGCAAGCGAGCAAAACATTGCAAAAAAAGCAATGCCAGGAGCAGCCCCCAGCCCAAGGAGCTGCTGCGGGCACCGCTTGCAAATATTGCGGCTGCGACGCTCCAAACCTGCAAATTGTATCCCATCTTCCCCTGGCCCCCTGCCCATTTTTCCTTAAATTGATTTATTAACGTCCACGGTGGCTTTGCAGTTTTATCCTTTTAGCAATAATAGACGCCATATATCACCCAAACAAATTTTTAAGAGTACATCATTAGAGTGATGTAGCGCTGGTAATAAACCCCTTCACACTCGGCTGAACTTAAATCAGTTTCTCCTTATTGATTTTTGGTCATGACATAATTTTAAAGTTCAACTCAGTTAATAAAAAAAAGATTTGCTCCGGTTTGTGTGCAAAACACCCGTGTTGTAGGTTGGCACATCAGCTGCTGCCAAGGCCCCTCGGGATTTATACAGCCCCTCGAGCAGCCGCTGGCTGCTATAAGGGCTGCCCGAGCCTCTTCTCGGCAAAAAAATCATGTTTCTCAGCCCATTTCTAGCACCACAAAGCCTCGTGCACAGGACATCTTCCCCCCGCACCCAGCTACGTGGCTGGTTGCAGCCATCTCACCTACGTACAGGGAGATTTTGAGCAAGAGCTTTGCATTTGGTGCAGTCATGCTCTGCATTTTCTTCCACGCAAAAGCAGCAAATCACTTCCCTTGTTCCTCGGTGCCTTTTTTTTTTTTTTTGACAACGTATATTTAAAATTAGGATACTTGCTCCCTTTGCCCAGCTGCTCTTCACTTCAACCTCCCAAAGCGACAGAGCTACGAAGTGGAGCAGAAGTCAGAGAGAGCCAGGGCTCATCGTGCGCATCCCGCCGGGACTGCGCTCCCCATGAACAAGCACTGCTCCAACCTCCGGCTTTCGGCAGGACCGTCATGTAATTTTGGAAATAAAAGCCAAGGAAGCCTCATACTGCAACAGCACTTGTGGCCAGGCTCTCACCCTGATCACCGTTACCCCAGTTGTAGCCCAGTTTGTTCCCATTTCTCAGGAAATCAGAGAGTTGGTTGTGCAGTTTAAGAGGCCTTTAGCCAAGAACTGGTGTTTTAGTCACTGTTGGCACAGGACCCAGCCACAAATAATCCCTATAGCATGAACAGTTAGGCAGTGGCAAAACTGACACTTAGCCTTGTCATCCCTTCTCCCTCTATCCCAGAATCTGCAACCACCCATTGTCATTTGGTGGCCCGGGTCCTTCCAGGGTTGCTCTAATGGCCAAGGGCAGCCGAAAACCTGCATACTGCACAAAACAAACGCTTATTTCTTTCTTTAAATCAGTCTCACTCACACACAAAGGGAAACTGATCCTGAAACAGACGGTAAGAATTGGTGAAGATCAGTAAAATAGGGAGCGGCTGAGGACAGCAGCCAGCTCACAACCACAGGTCAGTTCAAACAGATGCTTAAAAGGTAAGAGTCCTTAAAAATAAAGAAATAAAATATAAAAGCAGAGTCTAGTATGATTCTCACACTCAAAGAAGAGGAAACCGTTATTTCAGAACGTTATCATCAACTTCAACTTCAAAAGAATAATTCACCCACCAATAACTGTGCCTTTGGAGGGTTGAATGCCATCTTCTAAGAAAAAATAGGTAAATGCACACATACACAGTGACTAGCTATATGTAATATTCATTTTAATAAATATTCCAGTTAGCCTGTATATGTAAAATCCAAATGAGCGCCCTGTGTAGCAACCTGCATTCACCTGCACGCTGCACCACAGCACAGAGCCTCCACGCTAGCCTGGCCTCTCCTCTCCTACCTCTCTGCTAGAAATAAGCCACTAATGAGGAAATTCATATTTATCCTTTTTTTTATTTATTTTTTAATAGCACATGCTGTAAAATAGTCTCTCTCGAGATGTAATGGTATATTGATTTTTAATTTAAAAATATGCAAACATGACATTTGCAATAGCAACTCCATACACACAAAATCTGTATGTGGGGACTTTTCGATCTGTACCAAGCATTCAGCACCAATCCTAATCGTTTTGCATGTATAAAACAGTAAAAGCACAGATTTCTCCCCAAATAAAAAACTCTCTTACAAAAAGCTCCTACAAACAAATGTGCGTAATGAACTTGTCAAGCCCCAGGGTTAATTTAATACTACCACGATAAAGTTACTACGGATAAAGTCACTCTAATGTGACTTTAAGCTTGCTCCACATTTCCTGAAATGAGACTGAATTCAATACCATAAGCAGGTGCGTGTGTGTGTATATACATGTGTGTGTATGCATATATATATATATTATATATATATATAAAATAAAATGTCCTGTGCTGGGTTAAGTGCCTGCAACTTTTATCTTATCTTTTCTGGGGAAAAAGTAATGGCAGCAGAAATACCAAGAAGGATTCATCATTCCCAAAAACGGAATTTGGGAAAAACACACTCTGCACCTGTAATAATAATTATGACCAACTCGTTGAAAGACACCAGAAAAGAGACAAACTGACACTAGACCCATTTTCTGGAATTCTGCTTAAAACTGCGAGCCGAGGAGAGGAGGGAGGCGCAGATGACCACTGGTTTACAATCTGGGTCTATTTTTTCCCCTATTCTGAATGAATATTGAATTTTGGTTAATAATGAAGTTAGTATTGAAGCTAAGAAATAACTAGAGGTTGTGCTTCCAGCTCGGATAAACCGGGCTGTTTTTATCAGTTTGGACAGAGCAAGATGGACCTACACCTGCTAAGAATCTGGCCTTGCACTTATATTTCTGTTCTCTCTTAATGTACTTAAAATACTGTATTCGAATCTATGTTCCATTAAAAAAAGTACTGGGCACAAGAGCAATGGCAATGAAAATATCTTGCGTAGACATATGCTGCATTCATAATTACTCTCTTAATTTTTAAGTAATTCAAAAGAAAAAAATGCTGAATATTTTTTCAGGATGTACCCTATAATCTTACAACATATTTAGAAAGGGAAATTAGAGCTGTGCTAAACTAGCAATTGTGTCAGCAAAAACAGCCTTTCATGGCAAAATGACAATTTTCTGTCTTTGAAAGCTGCCTTTCTAGTTCAAAAAAATCAGACAGGAATGAAAAGTGTTTTGCCATATTATTGTGCAAACCAGCAAAAATACATTCTGCCCTGCACGAGTTTTGCCAAATTAAATAAATACGTAACTCTTAGAGATCAGTCACCGGGCAGCAAAGGATCTATAAAAAAAATAAGCCTGCAAAGGCAAATAATCAAGCTCTCATCCTTTTGAAGAGCTGCAAGTTTGTCCAAATGCTCAAGTTTATTTTTACCTTCCAAACCTTCCTACCGGGTGGAATTTTAACCCTCTTGTGCAAGACCGCGCGGGTCCATCCACCACAAGGCCTTCCTAGGGAGCTCTCCAAGGGAAAACGGGAGGTATCCGCGTGGTAGAAGCAAGGCCAAGAGGAGCCTTGTGTTGCACAACCTGGTCAAGACCTAACTGCAGTCTCCAAAGTGACTTCCTACGGTGTCCAGGGCACGGGGGCCTTCAGCACCTACGTTCCCAGCACCTAGCAGGGAATTGCCGTCTCTTCCTCGCTCCCAACCTCTTTTGGGTGGCTCTGTATGAGCAGAGATGCTCAAGTCCAAGATGGTCCAGGTGCAGGTCTCTTGATGGGAGGTGCACAGGGGTTTGGCAAGCCCCTCTCAGGCTAATTTTCCAGGCATTTCCATGGTGCTCACATTGGACCAAGGGTGCTGTCAAGTTGTGTCCCGACACATGCACCAACCATGGAGCCAATGCTCCTAGGAAGGAGGTCCCCTGGCACCTGCTACAGACACTGGAGACTTACCTATGGAATGGTTTTCCATAGAGAAGCATCCATTAGTTATTAGAGACGTGACGCTTTCGGCTCCTGTAAGAGCCAGGCAACACATCCCGCGGGCCAGCAGGCCTTGAGAAGCGAGCGCGGCTCGATAAAGCCAAGGCTGGAGTCATAAATAAACCACAAACACCCTCAAACTGCTGGCTCAGCACCAGGAGGGCGCAGGATTGGGGCGAAGGGAGAGCACAGCGTTAACCTGCTGCCAAAAACCCTGCTTCAAGAAGCTCAGGCATCGCTCGGGATGCGACCGGGCCCTCCCGCCAGCTGCACTTCAAGATGTGAACATCAGAAGGGCCCAAGTGACAGATGATTGGGAAAGAGAAGAGCAGTTCTAGGTGGCTGTGTCAGTAGGTGACTCCCAGATTTGTTTTCAACAGTTCGCTTACAACAAAAAGACTGGAGAAAAAAAGTCACATCACGGCAGGGAAAAAAAAAAAAAACAACCAACCCCAAAGCTGAGCCTTAGTTTCAGTCTCCATTTACTGAAAACTCAGCTGAACATAAACAAACACAATAGTGATACCTCTAGAGCCAGACTAGGGGGTTCTACAGGAAAAACACAACAAAACACTCTTGGTTGAACCAAAAAACTCCATTCAGAAAAAAATCCCATGGCTACAACATCTCTTCAACACCTTTTTAAGCCAATAAAAGGCCATTTCACCCATACCAAGTTATGAAGCAGAAAGCTTGGCACTGAAAGCCCTGTGTGCCACTGCCATAACCTTTTTGTGCCATCCAAATGCTGAATTTTCCTAGGTTGGCTGTAGAAGACCCTGAGGCTCAAGAGAAGCTTGTGGTGGGCGTACAGATATCACAAGGACAAGATTGCAATTATAAGATAAGACTAATCAAGGGCAGGAGAGGGCTCATTTTTCCAAAGAGCCCTGGCTCTTTGGTCTTTGGAAAAGCTGTGGTCTGCTTTTTCCTCTCCAAAAAGCCCCATTACCCTGCATTAAGCACCTTCTCCTAACCCAAAAAGTCCCCTACACTCAATTAACCCCAAGCTAGCCCCAGATTTTGCCCAGGATATTTGAGTACTTCCAAGCAGCGCAGGCTGTACATTTGAAAACACAAGTTACATGGCAAAAGCAGCTTCCTGCTGTATCAGATGTTATCACAGAAATTAAACACACCGAGCTGCGCTCAGGCTGTCTTGCTGAACAGCCAAGTTCCAGACGGCCCCATTCTGCTGAAGGCTTCGCATTTACAGGAGATATGCTGCTGATAGGATTATAACACAAGCGAAAATTCCTCAGTATTAATGATAAAATCCATTATTAGGGGTAGGGATGAACATATAGTCATGGGGCATATTAGTAACTAACTTTTAAAGGGAGATTACTTCTCCGAATGAAAAGGCAGACATAATCCCCTCCAAATCTGGTTCCTTTCTAACGCTGGCTGCCAGCAGCTAGGCGGGCAGGCTGCAAACCTTGCAGCTGCTAACGTAGTCACCATGTGCATGTCACGGTGTCACCTTCAGTCCTCAAAATACAACACATCAACAAGAAAACTGCAAAACTGAGGACTGGAAAATCATCTGTGGGGGGGGAAAAAAACAATATGGCCAGCAAGAAGGTTGTGGACAACCGGGAAAAGGCCAACGCTGCTGCTCATCCTTCAACCCTTCGTGAGATGAACCCTTCATGTGTCCTGCAAGTGGCGGCTCCAGCAGCTGCTCCTAACCAGGTGAAGGACAATCCACATGGATTCACCTGCTACAGACTGTGCTGGACCAACCCTGGTGGCCCTCCATGGCAAAAGTGCTGGCCAAGCGCACAGGGAGAGCTGTGGATATCAGAACAGCTAGACTGCAGCATGGCTTTTACCACCACCTCCCACAGCATTTTCAGCGGGAAACTGAGGAAATACCGGTTAAACACCTGGGTTAAAGAGACAGTGCTGAGCAGTCCAACATCTGCCACTCCTGATGAGTGGAGTAACCCGAGTCAGGGCTGGGGCCGCATCATCCAGTGTCCTCCCACAGGAGCCGAGCACAGGGCAGGCTGCATTAACAACACTGATTTTTCAGTTCACAGTGCCTACGAGCTCCCAGCCAGCGTAACAGGCCAGGTCACACAAGCCAGACACTTGTTCTTAGCTAAGCCAGGTTTGCTGCAAGGTCTCATTCCTGCAAGGGCTCCCAACACGCGAGCGGTGCCCTTGATTTGGAGGGGTTGCTCACGTGCTTGGAGACGCGCTCGTGCCTCGAGCCGGCAGGAGCCGGGCGTGAGGAGGCACAGGCTACACTTTTAGAGGAGGAGAAACCCGCTCGGTTAATAAATTACTCATTAACAGAGCCTCCAGTTCAAATCATAAGGTACTTGAGGGATTTAACTCTGAGATGAACCCAAAAAAGACCCAAGCATTTGAATCGGAGCCCTGCGAGACCCTCAGCATCCATCGCTGCCACCCAGCTCCATGCAGAAATCCAATGTTTTGTGCCCAAAGGGATCATCCTTAAATGCTTTCAATTCCCCCATAACCAAAGCAAGCATATCAAGATTTACCCTATTTCTGGCACTAAGTAATAGTTTTCTTTCCTGCAGTAAATTCAGATTGCTATTTATAGCAAAGGAATTTTTTTTAAGGCCATCCAGCTACATCTCGCTGTTTTATTTGTGAGGAAAAAGAATTTCCTTCATGGAATCTTCCTCTGGGAAATAGCTGCAGACAACAAGAGAATATTTCTGCTGCTGCAAAACCCCCTTTTTTCTGTAAACAGATGCAGTGAAATCTGTACTTGTTTTTATTTATACTTGCTGGGCTTTAACTTGGCTACATCAGCAGCCAAATGGAATTGGCTCCCAGAATCATTTACTTTATATACATGCATACATATATAAAAATATGTATATATTAATGCTTAAGTTGTAATACTTCAGTTGGAGCTTCTTTTAACTTGTTTTTATAAGCACAGTGTTTACATTTTCCAGGTTCTCTCCCTAATATATGTAGATATTTGCAATCAAAGCAGAGATTCTCATAAAACCCACAGTTCCTGGCACCCATGTTTTAAGGACGTAAAACATCACAACATTGCTTTAAGACAAAATAAAACAAAGCACCAGCTGGAGTTGGGGGAATCTGCAAAGACTCAGTATCTCATACTACGTCTGGTGCTTTGGCATTGAAAAGAAGCTACTTAAGCTGGGTTTTTTATTATAAAAACTAAAAATCTATATATCCATATATACACATGTGTGTGATATATATTTATGTTTTTAGGTTTTTTTTTGCTTTGTTTTGGACCATATTTTACCCGGCAAAGGGGAGCAGCACTAACTGCACTAGCAGGGCAACACGGTGGCACTGGGGGTGGCGGAGCAAGGTCTCGAGAAGGTTGCACACTGTAGAACTACATTTTCCTTTGGTTTCTTTTGCAGGAAAGGATGAGGACTCCTGGCCTCCATGGGATCTCCATGGCAGGGCTGGAAAGAAATAGGGAATGAGAATTTCTCACTGAACAGGCCCACACATCATCAGTATTAGCTAGTTTTAAAACCTGAGACAATGACAGAAGCAACTCCCAAGTTCTCTGCCCCCATGACCTGAAGGGCTAAGCACATTGCCCTGCTCACTCCTCTGATTAAATAAAACACCACTTAAGGATAATAGAAAGAAATCTTAATGTTGTGTCCGTGTAATCCCAGTGTCTCATTGCCAACATAGTTCGCAGCCTTAAGGAGCTGATCTCAGTTTGCAGAACACATTGCCAACAATAACCAGAAAGCGAGCCTGGGCTTTAGAGCCAGCATTTCCTTGGCAATTATTTGTGATAATCGTGTCTCAAACTGGTCCTGTTTCATAAACAAGAAGATCTCATGCAGAGCTAGGAATAACACTTTTTTCTAATACCCTTAATGCAAGTAGAGTTAAGAATTACAAACAACTTCTGAGGACTAACCTAGGCAGAGATAATGCAGAGATGCTGGAATGGTAAAATATCAGGGATTAAACTGAAGATTCCTTTTTTTTTTTTTGGCGGGGAGGGAGCTACACAAGAGGCAGCAGAAGCAAAGACTACATTATGCACAGGGGGGACCCAGCAGTGTCTTTCAAGCACATCATTGCTTCCATTGCCTCCTGGCACTCCAAGGAGGTGGCCGTGGACCCCTAGCTCTTCACATCTGCCCCTGCCACGCTGTGGGGGGTGATGCTGAAGGTCCCAGCCCATTCCAGAAACCTGCCCCTGTCTGAAGGTCTACACTGATCCTCTTGGCTGCTGTGCTATGGAAATTCTCCTCCAATACAGGAGCAGGACAGTCTCCTCCAAGCTCATACACAGATGCTCACACGACATCCGCCTTAGAACCACAGGATCATTATGATTAGAAAAGGCCTTCAAGATCGAGCCCAACCATTCAACACCATGCCTATTAAACCATGTTCTCACATGTCTTAGCTACCCATTTCTTGAACACTTTAACAAGGTCTGCACCACACTCACCACTGATACCCTGCCAAGCTCTCACAACTTCTCCTTCAGCCAATGATGCTTTAAACCACAAGCACATTTAATTTGCCTAGCAGAAGCTGTAAGCACAACTTCAAGGATGTTGGGCACATTTTATAAAGGGATGCTATAAAATCTGTAATGATAGCATACAGTCCAGGCCTTGCCTTAACAATAGGGCTTCTCTGCTGTCATTTCTGAGACGCCGCTCACGGGTCCCCGACAACATCGAGGCCTTTTGGTAGGTCCATCCCTGCGTGGGAGAAGCTCTATTTCCAACTTCTTCCCTTCATACACTGGAATACAGGTATAGCACTGCAAGAACCTTCTTGAGCGGTTCAGCTCTTACCAAGAGGCTTGTAAAACCTGCAGATATTACTTGAAAAAACTTTGCCTTTCAACTACAGAAAAACAGTGGTGAGTTCAAGTTTCCCAACCTAGACATAAAATAAAAAAAATAAATAAAGAGTCTGCTGAGGCACTAAGGGCAAAACCCTGAGCTGAATAAGCACTCTTATAATTAAAGCACTCCGCTTACCCTCCTTAATGAAGGCACGGTCATGCAACAGAGCTCTGAGCACGTCAGCTTCAGGAAGCTTCGGAGGCCAAGACAACGAGTACCTTAAAGCAGATTATAATAGACACCAGCGGGCGCATTGGGCTCAAACCCAACTCAGCCCCTTATCCGGGTCCACAGAACAAGGGGGTTCTTGTTTTGTTTTGCTGCTTTGTTTTGTTTTCCGAGGAAAAGAGCTCTGCCAAGCCGGCCCATCTTGCTGAGAAGCATGCGCGAGCAATGGGCAATTTAACTTCAGCTTAGCCTGCCTAAGCTCACACCATCTCTGCTCATTAGCAGAGAGATTGCTCACACTGGTTTAGCAATAGCGCTGAATTCCTGAACTGATGGAAATAGGGAAAACACGCCGAGCACGTAATCACTTGATATTCCATGGCAATATTAAAATAAATTAGCACCGGTAGAAGGCAGTTTCCATTTTCATCCACAAAGGAGGCCCAAGGCCAGGCTGCAGCTTGGTCTGCTAAGCCAGAGGGCTCCGAAGCAGCACAGCGAGCTCAGAGGGGGCCCGGTGCAGAGGGTCCCACGGCCCCAACGCAGGGTCAGTAACGGAGGCACCGCGTGAGATGGGACACCACGAAGCGCTGCCCCAGCTCCCCCTCGCGCCCGGGGCTGCGAGGTAAATTGGGCGCTGGGAGGACGTGGCAGTGCCCCACGCCACCGTCTCACTGCATTAGGCAGCCCGTTCCCCTTCCCTGCTGCCGGCTGCCGCCACGAGCAGGGAAAAGCCGCCTCCAACCCCGCAGCTCCAAGTGGTGCCAGGGAGCAACGGGGATAAGCGCGGGCAAGCGCAGCTGCAGCGCATACAGTGGAAGATGCTCCCAAAGGTCACGTCTGCCAACTCCGGTGACGTGCCGGGGACCTTTCCACGCCGGGAGCCCTGCTCAAAGGTGATGCAGCCCGAGGGTGACAGCACGAAGGGAGGAAAAACCACCACAACTTGAGCCTGCGGCTGCCTGGATCCTCTTCCAAGAGCTGGACAAGTCTGCAGCTAAATAAGGACACCTTGATTGCTGTTTCCAGATGATGATGATGATCAGCTGTCCAGCCTTCCTCCACACACGCCAGCCCCGGTGAGCTCTCCAGAGCCAGGCTTGAAGGCTGCCTGGCTCCCGCACAACCCTCTGACTCTGCTCAACGAGAACCGGTCATCTCAAACCCCAGGGCAAAGAGCATCAGCCCACGTTGGAAACGGCTGTATCAAACACCCCCCAGCAACAGGGATCCCTCCTTTGTGCAGCCCCTGACCACCGCTGAGCTCCCCTGGCAGCCGCTCAAGTGGTTTCACAGCTCAGCTATTGCTATGCAAGAGGCTGAGCCTCGGGAGCAGAAAGCAGGAAAGATCAAAATAGCTGGAAAGGAGGAAAGCAGAGCTGCACTCCAGTGCTCTGAGCATTAACAGGGGGGAAAAAGGTACAAAAATGTTTTGGCAACATTGAGGGAAACAGTGACAGAAGCAGTGGTCCCTTCCTGCCCCATTCCAAGGGACGGCGTTGGGCAAGTTCTCACCTCAACTGCAGAGACCCACGGAGTCTGAGCAGGTTCTAGCCGCACACCCCATCAGGAGGACATCTCCCCTCATGGGGTAGCCTTACATATGCTGCCCTCCAGGGCATGGTGTGTTTGCTGGCCTGGTTCATATCCCCGAGCACTTTGCCTTGGAAAGGGGATATAAAGGTAGGTAAAGTCCCTCGTCTGACCCACCACGCTGTTTATATTCCGTGCTCATGAAGTTCACACCACCAGTGAACGCTGAAGGGATGAACAGTCTCCAGACAGGGGTGCATCTTCTGCACCTTTTATGTACCATCAGGTGAACCAGAAGGTTCACTGACAATAGCAGTCGCTCTCACTTCACCAACAAATTACAACCAAATGCTCAAAGGAAATACACTCTAGATGAAGATCTCTACTGAAGAATCACCCTGCTCGTTCACTGACAGCAGTGTCCCCTGAAAGCCTGTCCCACATCACTCGGGCAGACCTAACACGACTGCAGCTACAGCGAGAGCGGCGGTGCTTAATCGTCCGGGCTCTTTGGCCAGGGGCAAAGTCTCTGACGTGGGCCTGTTGCCAGCCATTCCTCAAAGAAGCAGGAAAACAGCGCTGTTTCTGCCTAATTTTTATTGTGAGCAAACCTGCCAGGAATCAAGACAGATCCTATACATCTATTTTCATGGTGGGCATATCCACGTGCAACAAATACATAAGAAAGTACAGGAAGGACCTGGTGCATCAACCTACAAAGCAACAGGGGGAGGATTTAAGGGAGAAGTATGGGCTAATTTATGCTAATAAAATCGTTTAAACAAAGCATGCAGCTCTAAATTGTTCTGTTTAAAAAGCCCCAATTAAATGGGCTAATTTTTCATTTAAAGTATTTTGATTGTGACTAAGCAGACTGGCACCTGAATTTTTGCAAGGATGAAACAGTTCATTTTGCTAATGTTTGTGTGAGAGAAAGAAAATGGGGGGGAAAAAAAAAGAAATCCGTGTTTTCTTTCTTTCAGTCTATTCCTACTTGACTAAGCACTCTGCAACTCTTTCTGAGCACTGAAGTCCTCTTCAGTCTTAATTAGGTCATTTATTCAGTAAAGTTCCCAAGATTTTGGTGCAAGCACTTTCCTTGCCTCCTGCTTCTGAAAGGTTATACAACAGACCTGGGGGGAAAAACAACCCAAAAGCCCTTCAGCAGCACGAAGGGCAGGTGCACACAGCGATGCTATTTCACAGCGGGGACTGCTCTACCCCATGTTTTCCTGGGTTTAACTCATTATGTTGTTTTGGTTTTTTACTTCCATACCAGGTTTTTGCTTCAAGACCCAAGCTGCAACAAGCCCAGCTTGCCAAAGGGAGCACCAGACCAGGTCAAGGTAGAGGACGGATCCCACGTGTCCTTCGGACACCCCCACTCACCTCGAGCCTTGCCCAGGATCTCGGGCCGAGCGTTTTGGCCTCGAGTGCCGCCGCTTTCCGGTCCCCCTTCCGATCCACGCGTCTCGGATAGCGGCCAGGCTGCCCCGGCATTCCACGGGGATAATAAATCACCCTCGGCATACCGCGGGCATGCCCCAAACCCACCCTTAACTCGATAAGCCGTTCGGCATGCACAGCCCGCACGGTCCCCTGCACTATCATTTCCCATTTTCAGGGTGCAGATCTATGTTAAGATACATATCCGTGCACGCAGCTGTAAGCTTGGAGAGCTCTGCTCTGGGCAGGGGGCTTCCTTCATCCCTAGCAGAGGACCTGCATCCAACACAACTCATGGGAAAGCTGCTCTGAAGGTTGGGGTCCTGACCTAGGCTCACAGGAGATGCACAGGGCTGCGGGGGGAAACCAGCTCCTCTTATTCCTACAGTGGGAGCCACAGGCCCCTCCGACCTCTCAGCTTCCTAAAAACCAAAAACCCAGACAGCCTCATCACCCCCACGCTTCGGAGGCAGCCTAACACAACCAATAACCAATAAAAAATCATTTCAATTAACTTTTTACGACTTCTGGAAGACCCCGTGTGTAGTTCAGCCGCGCTGCCCTCTGGTCCCCTGGACAGGGCCACGTTCAGCGGCCCGAGAGGCCGGGCTCCCCGGGGCCGTCGCGGCCCTCGTCGGGCGGACACCGCGGCCCGTTGCCTGTTGTTGATCGCGGGCTGGTGTCCCTGCTCAGGGCAGGCCGCTCCGTGCGGAGCAGCAGGAGACCTGCAGGCACCGGCTTCGTTAACGCCTAATGCTGGGTTGGGGTCTGCTCGGAGGCGGCGGCCCCTTTGGAAACGTGTTGAAGGGGCAACGGCACAGAACGGGCCCACCCGCCTCGCGGTCCGTGCGCCTCCTGTGCCCTCCAAACGCCACCTCCGTGACATGGCATAAGGAGCAGGGCGATGTCCCTGTGCCCGAGGCTCTGCCGTGCCCGGAGCCGGCCCCGCAGCTCACCTGCACACGGGATTGTTCCCGCCGCGCCGCGATTCCCGCCGCCGTGCGCTGGCACATTCGGTTCGTGACAGGGGTCTCCTCGTGCCAGGTGCATCCCCACACACACCAACCCGACCGTGGGACTGCGGGCTGGAGCGGAGCCTCCACACAGAGGGATCAGCCCCTGAACGAGAACCTGCAGCCTCTGGCCTCGCAGCGGAGCCCGCCCTAGCGCCCCACAGAGACAGCGGGAACGGAGCTGCCTGCTAAGGAAGCAAGTCCATCCATGAACACTTCCAAGAGCACAACAAAAGCGGAGCGATAATCCGCATTTCCTGGAAACTCGGCCTTGGCAGGAGCGTTTCCCGCCGCGGTCCAAGAAGTGTCCTGGAGGAAGAGGAGCACCTCTTCCTCAGCAGCACCGTCAGCTGCTCAGCTGGCATTAGGATCAAAGATGTTCCCATATCCTGCCAAACGGAGAAATCCTCCCTACCCACCCGGGCTTTGAGCCTCCGTCCCCTCCTCCTTCACTAAGGGCACTTGTGTTCGCAGTGCTCGCCTGGAAACCTGTGCACAACAGAACTCATTACCAAGATAAATCACCTGCAAACCAAGCCTGCACAAGCGACAGCAGCAAAGGTCACACGGCGCCGCACGCACCCAGGCCCCCGTGCACAGGCTCAGCCACGTGAGATAAATCCGTGGCAAACAAAGTCCCAATGGCTCCATCTTGGGAGCAGAGGGGAAGCCGAGGTGGGATCTCAGCAGCCGTTCCGCAAGGAACCGTCCTGTGACGTTCCCCACAGCCTCCCCTGGCAGCAGTATCGGGGTGGATAAAAGCAGGACCTGTGCCGGGGTCACGTGTGCCAAGCGTGGCTGCGTGAGCTCCGCTCAGCCAGGCCGAGCCCAGGCTGCCTTGACCTGCTCCCGCCCTGTTGTGCAGCCCCAAACATCTCACTGTCCTTCCCAAGGACAAGAGCAGCTTGGTTTTCTGGGAGTGGGACAAACTAGTGATCCAACAACCCAGAGTCTCTGGGGTCGCTGCTGAGGTTCAGAGCTTTGTCTCTCACTCCAACAAGGAGTGAGAGACAAAGGCTGGTCATTTAAGGCTGGTCAAAACCTTCTCCAGGAGATTTCACTTTCTTCCCAGGCCCGGTTGGTCCCAGTCCATGTTTTCCAGAGTGGGGCAACATCTGCAGCATTTGAAGAGGGATATTTTCCTGGGAGGCAGCACAGGGCTGGCTGGCGTTCAAGCTTTGAGCAAAGTTGGAGGTTGGGCTGCAGCATCTCCCCTGCCCCGGCTCAGCCGCCCTCGGCCAGGAGAAGAATGAAATAAATTCAAATCACCATTTTATCTTACAAGCCAATGGAGCTCTAAATTGCCTTTAAATCTGAGGTCTCGTCTACCCTTCGCCCAGCAAGAGGCTTCCTCGGTGCCTGCAGGGACCGGAGCTCTTGCCTGCTCCTCCAGCCAGGACAGGCATGTCCACATCCCAACAAAAGCTCCATCCCAAAGAGTCCCTGCTTCCTCCTCACACAAACACATGGCAAGTCCCTCCTCTTCTCGAGGGCCTGCAAGAGCAGGCTCAGCAGGAAGAGGAACTTCTCCTGCCCCAGTTGCTCCTCTCCCCTCAGGTGCCACCACTGGTGCTGAGGCTCCAAAAATGTGTTTGAATGGATCAGGGAAGGACTTGGGCTCCTCAAGCACCAGGGCTGCAACCCATCCAGCCATAGCTCCAAGGTCAGGACACGTCTCATCGTCACCTTCTCCCGGGAATGAAGCCACTGCCTCGGGAGGACCTTCCTCCCTAAGGGAGCTCAATAAAACCAACAGCCCAGGGAAGAAGCTCCCTGGTCCGAACGTGCCCCGACGTGGCAAAAGGAAGGTCCCTTCTCTTATTTTCCAGTGCGGAAGGAATGAGGGAAACCAAAGCCTCGGGGTTTCTTGGTTGCCCTAGTGATTTTCAGCACCGATTACAATTACCGATCGCAATTCCACACGTTCCCCCAGCAGGTACAGTTATGCAAAGAAAAGGTATGTGCTCAATGCAAGGTTTTTGTTTTGCTTTTAATGAGAAGCGCTTAGGGGCTCAAGTCATCTACATGTCTAATTTCTGCCCATTACTTTCTGCCCATCAGCTCAACCCAACACATCCATTAGAGCTCAAATTCCTGGTTAGAAAAGCCAGATGAAATGCAGCTATTTATGGCTTGGAAAAATTGACATTTCAAACCAATGGCTCTTCTTTAGATTGTTTTTCTCGCTTGTTTAAATATACAGAAAGACACAAAGCCTCAGTTTATATTTTGCTGCACACCACTTATGCTTTTTGCTGCAAATTTAACTAAAAAAAGCAGTCAGAGAAACTATATTCAGTCCCCTTGCATCACACAGGATTAAAATGTTGTCTACAACAGCACTATAATGTGATTTCATATTCAATATTCTTCTTTTGTATCAAGTTGTACTACTGAAGACAGCATAGGTTATTCTCTGAGCTTATTTTATTTTGCTTTATGCCTCGTGAAAAGCGCTCGTCATGGCAAAACGCCAGCTGAAGGGCCATGGGAAAAAGAAAACCGGTAACAGGATAACATATTTCTGGTAACAGGCAGAAGATGCTTCCAGTCTGGGCAGTGGGAATGATTAAGAGTGACCATTTCAAAGCGTTTAAGGGGCTCAATGTCAATTCCAAGGTCTCGCCTGGGAAAATCAACATTGAAGCCTGTGTTATAGCACTGTGTGATGCCGCGCTCCAAGCCCTGGGCGCTCCAAGGGTTTAATTTGCAGGCACGTGTGATCCCCTGCCTGCTCCCCATCTCCCCACACAATAACATCCAGCTGACGTGGCCCCCGACGGGCGCTGCCAAGGCAAATTGCAAGGCAAGATCCGTTCAGCTGCACAGAAAACACCTCCAAAATTCTCATTTACGGGAGCCGGCTGCCAATCACGTTAATTCCAACACAAATGTCAAAATAAGATGGAAAAAAAGTTGCCTGATTAAAGGAGGGAGCAACAAGGAAGGCAAAAAAAAAATTAAAAAAATAAAAAAGGTCAGTTCAAATGAGACAAGCCACTTCCTCTTCTGCATCTGCAGGCAAAGGCCAACTCTTGAAAACAAGAGGCAATTATTTAACCTGGATAAAGCAACAAGGACTTGGTAGAGCCAGCCCCAGTACAAGGTCTGCATTGGCCTGGGCCGTGCAAACAGCAACCAGGACTTGGCTACGTGGGCAGAGACTGGATATTCACTGGTGTGAGGAACTGGCCCCCAACGTGGCACCCACTAAAACACAAACCAAAGGGAGCAAAAAAAAAAAAAAAAAAAAAAAAAAAAGCCATGAGGTTCTTGATGGCATTTTACCAATCTTGTGATGTTTGAGTCATCGCTTTGCCCACAGCAGCGTTTTACCCTTTTCCAGCCTGCAAGTCGAGCCCACGATACACACGCATGGTCAACAAGCAGTCGACTTTTCCCATCTTACACGTGGAAATTCTTGGAGCTCGGCATTCCTAACCCCTTGCCTTGATGCGTGCACCCACACACGCACTCCCTGCTGCAAGGGCCCCAGCTCGGCGGAGTCAGGAAGGTCCCAAGAGCTAAGACCACCATCCCATTCCCTGCCACAGAGCCAATCCCACTGGAATTGTCCTACTGGAATGGCCTCCAAAACACGTGCAAGGTGCACGACATGCACCAAGTCCAAAGCAACTTTCCTGGTTGTGGGCAGGAGAGCCAAGCAGGGCCAGAGGACCTTGAGGCCACCCAGGCTGGTCCTACTGACCAGATTACACACCTGCCTCAGGCTTTTCTATAATCAGCCCCAAATCTGCTTCTGCACAGCACTCCAAAAGGAAAAAACGCTCTATATCCCTGTTCTCGCACCGGTTAACAGCTTATCCGTGCTTGAGTTTGGCTGGAAGGGACGAGTCCTTCACAAGATCCTGGGAGGGCTGAGGCAGTAACTCGTGGCTGACTTGGTCCCCACCACAAACGCCTAAGCAAGTTGAGATCCAGACTTAGTCTAGCCTTTCAAAAGCTCACGTCTTTTGGCTTAATTTTTGAGGAGACAGATACTCACTCACTGCCTTCCCCTGTAGCAGAGCACCCACACAATGTAGGGCAGTAACATGAGCGGGACCCACCAACTCCCACAGAAACCAAGGCAGGGACGAGTGCGATGAGGCTGCGACATTCCCAGCTCCAGCGGCAGCAGGGAGGGATTTAGGAAACCTGCTGGGAGCCTCTCTCCCTGCTCACCACTAAGCGAAGGCTTCTGGCCGCCGCGCCAGCCTGCGCTCTGCACAACGCTGGAAAAATTCCAGTTATTCCCGTTACCTCTTCATAGGCGCCTTTGTCCTGGTCCCGTGTGGTGACAGCATCCCAAGCGTGACCGCCCTGGCCGCCCACGGTGCCTTTCAGCACTGGGAACACTCTCCCCTTCGCACCCCTATCCCCCACTCCTTTCTTAAGCAGGACACACAACACAACCCCCTTAAAACCCTGCAGCTCTGCCCTTTGCAAGCCCTGCAACAGCCACCAAAACGCATCTGAACCACAAGGAAACCACCCGCACATCATCCCTCAAACCCAACAGCACCGAGCAGCAGCTCCAGCCCAAGGAGGCCTCGCTCCTGCTTCATTTTGTTGTTTTCGCTATTTATTTAATTTAATTTCTTAGAAAAGCTAGGTCATAAGCCAGCTGATGACTTTGTAAATGCAAAGGGGCCAATGTTGTGGAACAGACAATCTAATGACATAGTGTTTAGTGTTCCCTAAAGCGGGAGACAGATGAAGGGAAACGGTGAACCGGCAACCTTAGCATAATTAAGACAAGCCTGAGTGCTTGCTGCAGTGCCATTACATTAATCTCGCATCGGTGGCACCTGGCTAAAATTTACGAGATATGTAAAAAAGGCCCTTCCTGACCGACCTTGATGAGACAGCAGCATCCATCACGTGAGGGAGCACGCGGCCAGCAGGGGCCTCAGCCTCCAGGCTCGGAATATCCATGTCCATTCCCAGGGCAAAGCAACGGAAGCAGCAAAAATAAGCCCCAAGGGGTGTTTGCCAAACACAGGAAGGCAAAGGGAACATGGAAGGCACATGGGAATGCAGAGGATCCAAACCTTCTCCAGGGCCACCTTTGAGGTGTCCTCCTGCTGCTGGAAACATTCCTGCCCAAGCTGGCTGACAGCTTCTCCCAGAGACACTGGATTAAGAGCCAACAGAAGCATTAGGAGGTGATGAAAAGCGTATCGGAGAAAGCCACCCTGAATGGCCAGCTGCTACAAAGAGAACCTCTATGTGCAGGAGGACTTATCGGACTCGCCATTCAACTCGCTTTCATCAACAGGTTCAGATAAGAGCGAGACCTTCTCACGGGGACGGGCTCCACCAGCCCCCTGCATTTCAATAACCCGGCCTGGGGCTCCTTTTCAAGCCGACACAAGGGCTCCATTTTCTCCCTTCCTCGCTCCCCTTCCCTCTTTGCCGGAGCTGTTTACTCCCAAGCCTGTCTCGGGGCCCTCCGTCTAATTAGCTCGTGATAGATCTGCTGCCCTGTTTCCACAAACATTTAATTCCGCCGTCAGCCCCGTTTACGTGGCAGCATGTTGCTTTGTCTTTTACCAACCTAATTTTGTTTGAGCGAATGTAAATCCCATTAAGCAGTCACCATGTACCTATTAGGCCGCCGCGCACAAACCCCAACCCCGCCTCATCGACAAGGGCCAACACAAGGCCCGATTCACAAAGGCTTTCTGGGCCACCACAATTCACGCTCTCCAAACCGGGGAAATGCTTCAAGGCTCCAAAACCCCTCTCCGCGAGGCGGTAGTGCCGAAAACGGTGCCTTCCAGAGCCCACAAGCAAGCTTTTGTGATTCTAATGAGTCCCCGGGGAGCGCTCGCTAATTAGAGCCCTGATTTGAAGTTGTCATTAGGAGCGCTCCCCCGTCTACGCCGGATTTCCACTGCGTTTTGTTGCTCGGGCAGAGTATTTGGGTGAGCGGCCCAGCTTTACGTGCAGGGAGGGGAAAGGAAAGTGGAAAGGACACAATAAACCCCAAGCGCAGCCCACACAGCCCTGGCTGCTAGGCCAGGCTCCACAGCATGAAGACGTCGCTGCAATTGCTTTACGTGCACTTGTTCTTCTGAAAGGAAGTGTCTGTCATTGGAGAGCGCTCCCCAAATTGCAAAGTTTTATTTAAAAAAACACTATGGCCACCGATGGACAAAAACATTCCATTCAGCTGCACCAAAAATCCCCTGAAAAGCACAAATTCAAGTTGAATTCGTCTGGTGGCTTTTGATGTGGGGGAAGGGGGAAAAAAAGAATTTTAAAGCTGCCAAAATATTTCACTTAAGTACTCAGCACATGTTTTATCTTCTAAATATACTGAAGTACTTCATTAAGATATTTTTAAACAAAATATCTTATTCATTAAGATATTTTTAAACAAAATATCTAGACTTCCTTTAGGCATTAGCATACTCGAAAAGCAAAGAGGGTCAGATGGAAAGATTAAGCAATTTCAAAACAAAAAAGCCTCTGAAAATTGCACTGCTCGTGCATTTTTCTAAATTTCACCTCAACCACCAAACAGAAAATTCTCCTACTCATCTCCTTCTGCTGGGAAAGCAAGGCAAGCATTTGTACAGCAGCAGTGTTTCCTAACAGGGCTTATAGCACTTGGATGCCCACCTCGTTCTGACCTTCGTTAAGAGGCAAGCAGCACAATTCCCTTCCAAATAAAAGCCTAGAAGTGCTTTTGTGATCTCTGCCATCATTTACGGTGCAGAAAGGATGAACTCAATAGAAATCGTAACTGCTGTGTCAGTAGGTACTCTGCAAAAAGTCTATTTGCTAATGACTTTTATCTCCAACCTGCATGCAAATAGAAGCACCACTCTGTAGTTAAAGTGAATCTCATATATATATATATACACACACACACACACACACACACATTTTAACTGTATATAAAATATTTCATTTCAGCATCAGATATAAGAAAAGCAGCCCAACAAGTTTGGGGGTTAATTTTTTGGGGCAAAGAGCAGCCCTCCAGGTAGACTGTTTCCCTGGCAGACTGCTAATTTCTTTGCCACATATGCTTTAATTTTGGATAATGGCTCAACTTGAAATTGCAGCTCACATTTGATGGATCCAGCTGAGGAGCTTTTCCCCCTCTGCTTACACTGCGGAAGCAGGTAGGAGTGAAATGGGAGGGGGGAAAAATACCCACAAAGTTCACTTTATTTGCAGGAATTATGCTAAACTTCCTGCCAGGAATTGTCCGGAAACATCCCAGTGTTTAGAAATCCCACTGGTGGGCGACCACTCTCCAAGACTGCACCATATTCTTACATTTTGCTGCCTGGTTCAATGAGACACTGGGAGAGAGAAACCCCAGCATCAATCCCCAGGCTAATTGATGCCGAGCGTGCAGACAGGCTGTTGATTATCACTAATTTGTTTGCTATAGATTACCAAATCCCTCGGGATGCCAAAGCAGTGCGAGGTACTTGACTGTGCCGCAACAGCGAGAGGTCTTGAGAAGTTGACTTGACCCTGAAGCAGCCTTCAAAAAATGTGGTTATCAAGCAATAGTCATGTAATCTACATGCAAGCTTTGCTCACTGGAGTTCTTATGGACAAATATAGTTTAATGCCTCTAATATGAGATTTAAAGGCTTTTTCCACTCTATCTGTTGCTCTCTGCAAGTGACTTGAATGCAAAATTTGATATCACAGTCAATCCTGTATTTATAAACCCTGCAGAAGTTTTCAAGAATTAAAGACCACAACTTCTGCAAGAGCTCTACAGGTGCAGTGAGCATGGAATATAACTCCAAGAAAACAGGTAATAAATGAAATCCTAAAAGAAAGCTCATATCCTAAATCTGTTCCCACTGCTGTAGATAACTTCACCATGGACTTCACAGAACTAGAGTTGAACTACTATCTGCTTCCATTTCATTGTAAGTAAAGAACTTAATGTACATCTTCAGTACTCCACATGGAGCTTATCCCGCTCAATGGGATTCGGTGCAAATCACCAGAGGAACAGCAGATAATGTTGTAAGAAACATTCAATCCAAACATTTCTCTTTAGCACCAGGTTGGAAAACACTACAAATCAAGGTGGTTCTTCAATCTATCTTTTGCTATTCATTCAGATCAATAATGGCAAGAAATTTTGGGGAGAAAATGAATAACACCTGTATTAATCTTGGGCTCCGAACAGCAGAAAACCCATCATATGGGATTGGAATTAAGACTCCCTCCTCAACAGCTTTCATTCAAGCCCTACAAGTGTTGCATTCCACATGCAGCCTCTTCCAGGGTCTCCCTGTGCCACAGCAAAGTGAGCTGCTCATCATTCAAAGACCTTGAGGCTTCGTGATGTCTTTCTCCTTCTGCGCACACGTATCACACTCTTACCCCTCCACAAGCCAACAGTGTAATTTGATGTCCAACTAAATTCCATATTTCTTAATTACAAATCTAAATACAAAACACTAATTTTGTCTAGTCAATTAGTGTCAGTAAAAAAACCCCGAGTCCTAATCCCATCATGACTTCTTAAACTTTCTATCTTATGTCATGAAACATAAAACACATTTTAAGGGCCTTCTGCAGAGTAGTTTGTTTGTAGTGAATTCAGTGATGCTTCCACAGAAGGGTAAAAAGTTACAGACCTCATATGTCCCATCCTTCAGGAAAATAAAACAGCTGCATCTTGAAAAACTAAGTTTCTGATGTCAAAAATATATTTCATCTACCAACAAACACAGCCTTTTGTCTTCCCACTTCAGACCTTTCCTGGCTGAGGGCTGGAGAACTTTTTTCCTAGAAAGCATTTGAAGTTCTTCCTTATTCTCTACTCTTTGATCTGTGCTGTCTACATATTTTATCCAGCCACTGTTTATTGTCAGCCACATATGCTCAGATTTTCTGCTATAGATTAAAGATTAGCCTTTCAAAACAGACACCTGCTAGTGATTCCTAGCCATCACCTCAACGTTAGACAAGTACGTGGTACATCGCTGTGTTCTCCACCAGCCATGGTCATAGAGATGCAAAGCAGAGGACACCCAAGGGGACCCCTGTGTCCTGTAGGCCACACGTGTGCACATCACACAGCCAAGAAACTCCAGCTCCCTTCAACACAGCTAGAAGAGGGAGCACAGCAAGCGAGCGGCCAGACGGGCACGGTGGGGTGCTAAGTCTTGGAAACCTCTCCACGTTGCTCCTCTGGCAGATTGATTTCCACGTGCCCGCAGGCAGACACCAATCCGCACGCGAGAACCTCTCCTGCTTACCCAGTGCCCTGGGTCGCGGGTGACAGCGTTAGTTAGATGGTCCTAGGATGTGACAGCAGAGAGGGAACCAGCTGTCCAAGGCTAATGGGCCATCTGTGCCCAAAGTAGCCTGCCAATTGTGCTGGCAAAACATAAAGAGAGTGTCCCTTTATGGGGCTATAAATCAGAAGCAAGTCCTGCACGGTGTCAATTAAACACTGATATATTGAGTAGCCTGGATGCTTCATTGACTCCTAGCCTTTCAAGTACAACATTTGGTGGTGTGACCACTACAGAGGTCATTAGCCACAAACTTAAGGCACCCAAGCAACCCGAACACCCCTCAAGTGACAGAACGAGGGATTGGCAGCCATGTAGGAACATCTACAACTGCCCCACGCTTAACTGGGTGGGGAGAAAGAGAAGGGAGAAGGAAAAAAATAACAATAAAGCCAGGCTCAGCTCTCAAGTACTGGTGCAACTCATGGAGGACAAGCAGAGGAAGAGCAATCAGACAGGGCTCTCCTCTCCCAGCAGCCTCCCAATGATTCTTGGCCTCCGAGAAGCAAGTCTAGGTCCTTCTGCCATTGTCATGTTCTACCATGGGATTGCCACCTTCCAACCAACCCTTAGCACATGAACTGCAAACATGGTACCTACATCTTTCAGGACACGAAGTGCTAAATATCTAGATTCAGCCTGATCAACTGCCGGAGCAAAGGGAAGAGAGAGAAGCAAGCGAGCAAAACCTAACATCAATTTCTGTAAGTCATAGCAATAAGCAGCTAACGACGTGGGTAAAGAAACAACAGGAGATCTCTCTCTCCCAAGCTGCAGGATGCGATTCATTAGACAGATAACAAAACATTTACACGTCGTGAATGACGGCACCACAAAACACAGGCACAAAATCACAGCCCTTACCTGGGAAGCACCGCAGCTCTGCCTGGAGCAACAAGCTGCCCCATCCCTTTGTAGAAGAGTCAGCATGGGCAATTCCGCCCTGGAATTCCAGTTTTGAGCAGAACAATGACCTTGGGAGCAACGCAACACAAGGCTGCCTGCAAGGCCCCTGGCAGCGCAGCTGGACGTGCAGCCACCTCCACAGCAGAGGCACAAAGTGTCCGAACACAGCTACTCCCTGGAGATCACTACCCCTGGATCAGGGAACCCTCTGGAGCATTTGTAGCACAAGGCATGAAGACAAAAAAACCCACAGACCTGTTTGAGTGGTGCCTTTCAGAAGCACAGTCGGCATCATCACAAAAAAAAGGATAATTTTTCCTTGAATTTATAATTCACCATTGACCTCCACTGCCTATCTGCAACTAAAACAGCACTTTGCAGCCTAGGCAAAACCTTTCCTCTCCCCCCCCCCCCCCAAATAAACAATTGCAATTAAATGAGCTGGCTTTTCCTGAAATTTTTTTTTGAGAAATCATTTCTCAACTACAGAGCCATTAGAGACAAATAAAAAAGTAACAGGGAAAAAGAGCTGACCTCTCAAACTTGAGAGTAATGCAAGAAATTCAGCATGTGTCTTCAGATGCTCTTATCAAGAGGCAAGATGGAAATGTGTAGTAAGGGAGGCAATTAGAACAAAATAAAAACAATTTATTAACTATTGATGGAAATGTCATTGCATTTACTATTTTATTCTCTTTCTGCACTTGATCTACTTGCACTACACTCAAAATACCTCACTGGACTTCAGTGATCCACTGAAAGGGCCTTTTAAACTTGTCTTTCTGTTTTCCCCTGTGCTTTTCCCTCCAGCTTCCCATTTTCCTTGCTGATTTCACTCCCATCTCTATGTCTCCTAACAGCAAAGGTGCAAAAGACCAAAGAAACCTGCTACAAAAGTTGGGGACACTGGGGACAGGTTTGCAAACCCCTGCAGATGACTCATGTTCCAACATGCTCCAGTATCCCAGGCAGCCCCTCAGCTAAGGGCAGGGAACCCAGCACTAAACATCAGCCGCTGGCAGAGAGAAAATCCACCGCGATTTTAATTGGGAATTAAATGTCACCGAATGCTCCAGGGGCTGCGGCAGGTGCCGGGAGGTGCAGGAATCGGCTCGGCCTCCAGCAGAACCCCTCGAAGGCCAGGAGGGCGTTTGCTGCTTTTCTGATTTCTCCCGTGCCACCTGAAGAGCAAGAGGAGGTGCAGGGCTACCATTTGGCTTCTCCAGCACTGCAGCAAGAAGCTGTGATGTTCAACCCTGCACACTTCCTTTCAGCTTTGGAAAGAAGTGTGTATGCATGTGATTTCAATAGGAAAATGCCTTTAAAAAGAGGGCAAAAACACAAGTAGGGTGTTTGCAAATGCAGGGGGAAAAGGGAAGCGTCAGCAATACCACTTGTACTAGAGGGTGGCATTACAAAGAATTCAGGTTAAAATTATTAATGG
Source organism: Nothoprocta pentlandii (assembly GCA_013398315.1). Taxonomy (NCBI): domain Eukaryota; kingdom Metazoa; phylum Chordata; class Aves; order Tinamiformes; family Tinamidae; genus Nothoprocta; species Nothoprocta pentlandii. The sequence continues at coordinate 489,021 of VZSG01000321.1, forward strand.
CATTAGTCACCAAAACGGAATTAGTCACTGAAAGAGCTAAGCAAGAGATATTGAAAGTCATTAAAGCAGATGTGTTTTCCTGAAACAGATGATCGTTCCAAATTAGCAGGTCTCACCGGAGGGTATTCAATCCTGGGGACGTGTTTGCATTACTATGAGCGATACCTTTCGCCTCTGCAGCCTGCAGACAGAGTGCTTGCAAACAGAACACCGTGTTGCCGAGCTGGCTTACACAGCTCCATTAGGAGCCTCAAATACATCAGGAAACACCACGCTGTGATCTTAGTGGCTCGAGCCCATGGCAGCATTTAAGAAAAATCCAAACTAAATCCCCCACCAAATTATTTTGTAAGGATTCACAGGCCAAACGGAAGCCTCTTGTTTGGAGAAACCTTCAGTTGATCAAATGAGAGAAAAATTACTATAAGGTGTTAGTCAAGCTGTGTTCCTATGGAAATTGGGTTTTTTGGTTGTTGGTTTTCCTTTGTTTGTTAAAATTTTAAGACAAGTGGCAGCTGGGCACCGATTTGCCCCCATATCCAAGCCTAATTCCCACCACAGAGAAAGCTCCCAAACAGCTTTTCCTGCTTAACTGCCAAGCACCATTTCCGAGTTTCCAGGTGAGTGTCCATTTTCTTTGCACGCGCTACAAAAACACCACCATTTGGGCAAAAAACCCACAACACAAAGAGAGGTCCTTTGCAAACAGTCCACGACCGGACCCAGCGAGAAGGGGGTTCCTGCTTGGGTCAAGCCCAAACCACCAGTTCCTATGGACAGTTCTTCACTTATTCCAGGAGCAACCGCTGCCCAAGCAGGGTCCATTCCTGCTCATTAAGTGCATGCCCTTGGCTGGGCATCCAGCACCGTGTCCCCCTGCTCCAGGCTGCTCTCTGGAGCCTTAGCCTGTGCATGAGGCTTCATCTCCTTCCTCTCGCCTGGCAGGGGAGCTCTCTGCAACCGCTGGATACCTCCCTGTTGCTCTCTGCTTCTAAAAGGAATAATAAAGGCAGACAGGGACAAGCAAAGCTCAACGCTCAAACCTGGCTTTCAAGCAGTATTATCAAAGGAAGGGATTTTTTCAAAAAGAAGCTGGTACTTGGAGTATCTAGACCAACACAGATCTAAAAAATAAACATGTTTTCAAAAAGTGCCAAGGATCGCCTGCGTGAAAGTAGGTAAATTAAGAGAACGCTTCATAGACAACTCTGCCTACTGCAAATACTCCAAAATACGGCAAGCTCGAGGACTTCAGCTGCACAAACGTTACCCCATCCGGCGCCAGGGAAGATGCACCGGCAGTTGCAGCTGCCTGTGTGGACTGTCCCACGCTGGGTGGGAACTCAAACCCATCACCCTCCCAGGTGCCAGAGGGGTCACACACCTCCAGACCACAGGAAGCCTCTGCAGAGGCAGTTGGGGGAAATCAGGAGGTTCCCACTCCCAAACCCACTCCAATCCCACCTGGGATTTGGCACCCCCTGATTTCCAAGACCCCCACGCGGCTCATGCTTTCCCTCCGTTCACCCAACTGCATCGCCCACCCCGCCAGACATGAAAAATAATCAAACCAAGAAAAGCACAAGAAAACACCCCAGCAGAGCTGGCCAGCAGAGGAGCCTTCCATGGTGTCGGGCAAGGCGACAGAGGAAGGAATGAATCGAGCACCGTGCAAATGGGTCCCAAGGGTCTTCTGCACCATCATCATCAGTTTTGCTCGGGCCACAGCAGGGGCGTTTTGCAGATGCACATTTCAAGACAGGCATCAATCATTTTTAATTGAGCTAAGTTTATTTACAGTCTCTGTGCTTTGCCTTTTTCCTGGCCACGCACATTACTTGAAACAAGAAAAATTGACAAACGCCGCCTTTCCGAGATAGTGGATAATATTCCATGTATTCATAACATCCCCATCCAATTTTTCTGACACGACACATTGACGCAAGGCTAATCAAAACACACAACCGTGTCCCTTAACCTCATTGACACTGGCCCTCAGTTGTATCTCAATATGCTGCGAGCTCAAAGTGACAAATGCCAGAGCCACGAATGCTGAACAGGATAACTAGCCCTGGTAGTGAAAAGCAAGGCACATCTGAATATGAATTGGTATTCTCAAATTAAATGGCTCTGATTTTGATAGCTAGTAAACATATTTATAATCATTCAGATGCTAAAATATGTGCTTCTAGTCCTTGGATGAATAAACATGAAAGCTGTGCCTGTTGATAAGTACTTACACAGTCATTCTTTAGTTGGAATACAAATCACACTGTAACTTTTCTCCCTTTTCTTCTGCTCCTTCTGGTAAACAAGCCAGGGCCCTCCCAGTGCATCCCCGCTGCTGCAGCGCTGCCATTGACTGCAAACGGTGCAGGGAGCCCTTGCCTGCCACTTCACCCGTGTTCAGATAAAAGCCTTGCACACAGAACGATAAACTCGCTTCAGAACATTCTTTACTTGGGTTGAGAAACACACAGGTTCTTTTTTTCCCTAATAGAGACACATCCAAGAACTCAGCACCCTGCATAAATGGAAATAAGCCTGATTACATCCATGGGAATAATGCAATTTTCCCCAATACACAATTGGCAGCTTGCAGAGGGAAAGCCCTCAAGCTATGAGGACAGTTGGTCTCAGCTTCTGCAGTCTTTCCAAGAGACCAGGGAAAAGGGCAGGTTTCTGCAGGGAGGGCCTGCCTGCTCCTCCTCCTCCTCAGTGCCCTTATGGCCAAAGTCCTGAGGGGCACAGAAGGGCTGTTACCACTTCAGAAACTTGGAGGGAGACACCTCACCCCATCAAAAACACTCGGAAAAAAATGCAGAGAAGCCAAAAATAAAGGCAGCTTCCAAAGCATCTCCAGTGCCAGGAATATCTTTCCTCCTCTTCACTGTCACAAGAGCTTAGGCGTTTTGCTCTCTCCTTGGGCAGAGAGCTAATTGGGACTAAAGCAGCTCAGGTTGCCCTGTGGTACCCGTCTCCCAACCTTACTCACTACATCTTTGGCAGAAATCAGCATGTTGCTGGATGTTGTACACAATTTATGGTATTATCCAGAGGCTTCCAAAATCACAGCCTTACAGAAACACATGGTCTTCTTACCAAATTCAAGCTGTTTAATAAAACAGAGGTGACTTGAAAATTTTGAGATCAGAGTTAAAATATTGGTGAAATCACTACGTTGTCTTTGCAATGTGCTTCTGAAACCTTTCTTTTTCAGCTCTGTGCTCACATAAAACGCAGTAGGGTCAAGAAATTGCTCTTGAAAATGGGAGGAGACACCGACAGAGATGCCCTTGTAGGCAAATGGATCTGGGGCACAAAGTTCTCCAGGAAAACCCTGGATATCAGGAGAAAGAGCATTAAGGGCAACATCCATGACTACGTTACAGCTACTGCTAGCTCGGCATTGCAGTTTCCTCAAAGCGGGAGAGGAGGGGAAGGCGATTCCCAGGATTAAGCCAGAGCAATCCCAGCTCAGCTCTGGCTTCTCTCCACCATGCAACCCACACCAGGCACTGCTGCTGCTTCACTCCTTGCCCTACATGTGCAAGGGCACTTGCAAACCTGCCCCTGCTCCTGCCAAGGGCGCAATTCATAGGAACACCAACACTTTACAACCCAAATTAAAATTCAAGAGGAGGAGAATGTATTGGAATGTATTTTGGAGCATGATGCTATGCAGGCACCAGACCACTTCCACCACCCAAGCACGACATGACATGCAGTTTAAATAATATTCAATAAGAAATGGGAGTTTGATGAAGTTTGCAGGCAATTAGAGCAATTCATTTCACAACTAACACGAGAGAACAAATAGAAACCAGTTACAGGTGAGAACGTAGTTTTAACGCCCCGCATGCAAACTGCTGGATAAGGAAAAAACAAAGCGGGGACAAGGGGTGTCCTGGCTGATGGCACCAACCAGGCAGGTGCCCACCCAGCACCACCTTGCTGTTTGTGGGGCCACGCACTGAATTCCTGCACTAAATAACCCTCCTTTTGCCTAGCTCGCCCCAAATGCTGCCTTTCAAATGCTCTTCAAGTGCCCTTATATACGTATATGGGCATATGTGTGCACATCTGTAAAGTAGATAAAATTGCAATTTTGCAAAGTCTGGTTTCTAAGAAGTTTTAGAGAGATTTCCTTTCAGAAGGATCTTCCCAGTATTCAGAGCTCTGCAAATACAGTCGCTTTGCAGTGTCCCCAGCTGGTCACACGCACACAAACACATATATAAACACCCACAAAAAAAAGTCACAGATGCCTTTGAAAACATATTACCAAATTACACTATCGTGCAACACATAATAGACAACCTGGTTATTGCTACTTACAGCTCCAGGGCTGGTCTATCCGCTAATAGTTGTCACCATGGGAACAGGGAAACAAGCACCAGCGAGACAGAAAATATTTCCTTAATCCTTGAAAACCTATAGGGATCCACCTACACTGTCTCCGTTACATTTCTGCAGTCAATTTATTGCTGAAGCAACTGCTATTTCATGGGGCTGGATGACACCGAAATCAATGGTATCACATCCAAGATTAAGGATGTATTTTTCCTCGGGTCAGGATTCGGATTTGAGCAGAATTCCCCTCCTTTGGTACAAGGACAGGACCCCAAGCTGCAGACAGCCACCTCGGAGCTTCCCAAGGAAGGGATTCCCCACAGCAGTGATGATCCCATGGAGCCCTACGGAAGCAAGCACACAAGCCTAGCCCGGGGGGATGCGGAGCCACCAAGGGGATCCATTCCCAAGAACACCATTTTAACGCGTTCGCACCTTGCATTTATCCAAAAGCCATCACATTAAGCAGCGTTAATTACACAGTTTTGCCTGGGATATCGCATTTCTGGGAACAGCTGCTGAGCCAGGAACATGCAAGGCCTGTCACGCTCGATTTTCTTCTCTTTTTAAGCCACCGCCGTGTTAAAGAGCAGGTGATGCTTCCCAGAGCTTCTCCCTCGTCCTGGGGACGAGGCTCCATCTGATGGCCATGCCCACGTCCACCTCCCCTCCCCAGGGCTTCCTTAGGCCTGGAGCGCTGTCCAGCAGGACCCAAGCTGGCTCTCCAAGAGACTAAAGTACCTTCTACTTGAAAAAATTGCCCTGAAAGAGAGTTAATACTGGAATACTTTCCACTGCTGATGTGTAAGTAGCAAACGGGCACATACAGACGCTTGGACACAGGGGTTAAAAGAGAAAATAAGAATCCCCCCCACCAAGACGTAGCAGGAAGAAAAGGAAGAACAACGTCCAGATCATTAGATCCCTCCAAATGCTCCGCTCAAGTCTCCAGCCAGGTCCCCAGCGCCCTGGGTGCTCTGCCCATCCTCGCCGTGTCAGGATAAATCTCCATCAACATTAATTCTTTTGTTCCTTGCCTCTGCTAACAGATGCAGCGCTCACGCGCCGGGGCACGGGCAATATCTCTAATTGCGTAATGGGGGCAGAGATGGAATTAATTAATGATAGGAGGTGGATGGGAAATCCGAGGCGGTTCCCTGTGCTTTCCCGGTGGGTTATGCAGGGCTTGAGGGGCTTCTGTGGGATTCCAGCTTTCCCACTGGAGCCGGCCACGCGTGCCAGCGAGGAAGCTGCCACCTCGGGAACAAGAACAGGCTGGATATGGAAGGACCCATGGCCACCAACCTGCCTCCTTGGTCACGGGAGGCCAGGGCAGCCACTGGAGCTGACGCCAGCGGCGCTGCCAACGCTGCCCTTCCCTGCTGGGAGCACGGCAGGACCATCCCATTCCCGGCTCTTTGTCCGTCCCCCTGTTTTCCTCCCCTATTCGCCTTTTCCCACACATCCAAAGACAGCCATAAAGGAGAACATGAACAAAATCCCCAGCACAAAACGGGGGCTAGTCCAAGGACAACAAAACCCATCCAGGCCACCCCAGGACATGAGCAAGAGGGAAGGACACAAGCACCAGGAACCCAATCCATCTTGTTCCAACTTTGGAACAGGAATTCCAACTTTGGGTTGTAAAACTTGCTAAATTAATCCAGCATAAATTATATACAGATATAGTGTGAAACACCCAGCAAAAATGAGACCACGTAGCTAACAGCACAGCCCTGGGTAGCATCGCTACAGATGCGACAATTCTTGACCAAGACCCATCCACTCGCTGCTTTCAGCTCAAGATTAATAACAAGGATTAATCTTCAGCATCCAATTACTTTGGTCGCCTTGGGCTCAGGGTGCATAGGGAGAGGCCCAGCTTTCACTGGGCCAACCAGGTTGTTCTCCACCTCAATGAGCCTCCTCTTCCCAGGGCCCAAATTTTAAGTACCCCTAAATAGTATCTTTACAAGTATCCCTAACACCATTGCCCAAGCCCTTTCCAAGGTCATTCCACACGTGTATAAACCACAGGAACACAACCATGTGGCTGCACGGCCCCCACGGGGGGACAGCTCTGTGGCTGTGACAAGGCCAAGCCCACGAGGACTCGGTCAGTGGCACCATGAGGCTCCTCAGAGGTACCTTCCAGCAGGCACTCGCAGCCCCACAGGCCATCACTTCCTGGGGGAAAAAGGCCATTTCCTCCTGGGGGAAAAAGGGCTGGAAAAAGGGCCCTCTGCTTTCTTCTCAGAGTGTGCACACACACATAAAAATGTCATTTTTCATTCAGCATTTCAGAGTGGTCTCTCTGAAGAGGAGCGGGAGATTTTCCTTTGCAGTTTGAAAGCAGATGTTGATGTTTAACAGGTTATATAGCTGCAGGCATTATTATTTTCCAAGCTGCACGCGGCTAAAATACGCCTTGCCTTTAACCATGGCATTCCAGGAATTCCAAGCTCTAGCTGTCTATGCAGAGGCAGCAGCCCGGAGTCTCTGCATTAACTCCCAGTGAAAGCTGCTGCCGAGCTGCAAGGACAAGGAGAGTTAAAAATTAAGGTTACCATGTCACCTAGCCACGAGCTTAATTAGAGAGCACCAGCATGTAGGAGCACGACCTTCCTTCCTTCCTTCCTTTTAAATCACATATATATTGAATTTATCTTGTGTACATCTCGTATATAAACCTCTAAATACATATGCAACAAAAATGACTCCTCTATACATATATGTGCACATACATTTTATTTTGTGTATAAAGAGAGTCATCTTCTTATTGTCAGCACTGAGACAGCCCAGCCAGGAGTGCTGCTCATACAACTCACTGCCTTAGATATGGCCACAGTGATAAGGCTTCTCTGATATGAAAACCTTACGCAAACACCTAGTCTCGCTAGATAAGGCAGGCAAACGCTGGCAGAGGTGACACATTTTACTTCCTCAAACCGGAAAAATAAATATCCAACTATCTCCCAGGCAGGACGTGACTCGGTGGGGAACAGCTTAGGAATCACAGCGCAAGTTGATAAAATCCCCCCAAAGCTATAAACATAAACTCCCTCCCTCTAGCCCAAGAGGCCCCCAGACACCAAGACAGGGTCTCCCTACCTCGTGGGCTTCACTCCAGGCAGGACCATAAGGAGAGTGCTGGAATTTATCTCCGTAAACCCTACAAGATTTATCCCACCAAGTCCCTTTTTGTCAAAGCAAAGCTTCAGAAGCTGAGAGTAATGACCACCACTCCCCCAGCTCTGTCCTTCAGTTTTACTGCTGTATTTCTTCCCACCACACCTGCGGTGCTGAATATAAGTGTGGAGAAAGCAGAGTCACCTAAATCAACCTCGGGCCGCCGTTAGGAGGGAAGGTGACATCTCCTGTCACACGAGAAGACACACTTTGATGGTCACCCTTCACTGAGGGCCATCAGGAGAGCGCTTGGAGGACAGCGCCCAAGCTCATTCTCCACCACTGCATCCCTGTGCATAGGAACACTGGCACCAGTGAAAGAGTGGTTCGACAGCACTCGTTTCTCTTCCCTAAAATATATAAATGGCCCAAGACAAACATCACGTACACCTAAAAACACGTGCTGGAGATCAGTGCTTCTCCAGCATCCTGCCACCTCCTCTGAGCTTCCAGTAGAGCGGAAATCCGTTCAATGGTGGATCCCCTCTGAATGCTAAAGCACACTGCTTAGCAAATCCACTCCATGGGTGCAGGGAACACACTCAGCCTCCAGTGTTTGCTGTGCAAACACAGCAAGCCACCAACCCCAATCCAGCACCACCTTCCAGGGGCACGTGGAAGTGTTTGATGCACGGGGCTGGCAGGTTCTGGACACCAGCAGGACCAATCAGGGCCTCCCTGCTTCATCTGGTTCATTCCTTCTGCACACGCCATCGGGATTTTTGCTTTCTCAGTCATGCCCATCCCTGCACCACATCGTTTGTAGAGCTTCCAAAAGTAAGATTTTTCTTTCTCTTTAAAAAACGCCGCTGCCTGCCCTAGGGACACCATTAACCTGCTCTCCGGGAACACATACGTTAGAGAGGGGCTGGAAGGAATAACGTTTTCCCAGCCGCCCCGACCTCTGCAGGCCCGGCCCACGGAAGGCTGTTCCCGTGGGCGCGCGGGACCAGCGCCAGGAGCCGCGGGCGAGGGGGCCGAGCAGCTCAGATGTCTCCCGGCCAGGAGCAAAGGGGCTGCTGAGAGGGAGCGGCAGCCACAGCTGCCATCAGGCAGGAAGGGCCTGGCATGTTTCGGCTCCTCCCTGTGTCCCCCCCAAGCTGGAGGAACCTCAGGAACATGGTCACCTTCAGAGCCTTCTGGAGGACAAGTGCCACCTCCATCCGCAGCTTCCCTGCTCTCTGTGTGAGACATCCCCATCTGGGCACCCCTCCTGCAGAGGCCATTTCTCAGCCACTGCCCTCAGCATTAGCTAAGTATTTATGTCCCATTTCCACGGGCAGACCTGCGTGGACACCTGGACGCGGGGCGCCTGTGCCACCACCAACACCGCGAAGCAGCAAGCGACAAAATAAATAGTATCGGGACAGGTGGTTGCTTTGTACATGCAATAAATGGGATTTTTCCAAGGACATTTCTGAGTGGTGGAAGGGAAACAATGCACAGACTGACTTCCCCTAGAGGAGCTGCAGAAAAACGCCTCAAAACGCAGCCTCTCCCCATTACATCACATTAAGCCAAGCCATGAAGCGGAAACGCAGTAGCAGCTACCTAGCCGCAACCTTGGCACGTGCTTTATTTTCCTTGGCTTTATTTATTCATGCCAAACAAAGGGTTGTGTTGTTTTGTTTGTGTGTTTTTGTGTCCTTGGTTTTCAGCCCCAGGTACCTGCCACATCTCCCCATCCTGCGGTACCTACACTGGGATGTCACAGCAAGGTCTCCGATGCCAGCATTTTGGAGAAGGTGGCAAGGAAGATCCTTCCCTGAAACTGGTTAAAGCACTACACAAATGAGACTTAAAGAGATTTAAGTAAGTAAAAACAAACAAACAAAACCCACAGATGTTTAACAGGCTCAGGTATCTTCAAGTTTCAACAAATGAGTATTTTGACAGAGTTGGAGGGGAGGAAGGGGATAAGACCGTAACCATCTGCAAAGGAAAGCTCTTGCCTTCGTGACTAGCTCTGCACACCTACAGCACCCAGCTTCCACTTCCTTTCTTTCACATTGATTCAAGTTTTTTTGATTGCTGGCGCATCTTTGGGTCTCATTAAATTTACACTACAAGACACAGATGAAGTGAAAATCGGCCCAAAGTGCATTTGGGATCGTGGGAGATAGGGATACATGTAACCCAAACAGCCAACTTCAAGGGGTCTGGCCACTCATCCCTTCCGAAAATACAGTTATGTTCCTTGGTTTTGTGCCAAGAGAGGAAAAAAAAGAAAATAAAATTATCCAGAAGCACGAAACAAGTTTCACCTCCATCTCCATATCAACACTCCCTGCTAACTGTCTCACTTCACATATTTGGTTATTTAAGCATCCGATTCAAAGACTCTAGCAGGTGATGTGACGGCAGCAACAACAGGAACAAGAAACACACCCAGGGAGAGCAGTTCCAGCAAGGTGCAACGTGCCTGCCCAAAGCTCGGCGCCACTAACCGATAAAGGCAACGGGAGAGCTCCCCAGAGCCCTCTGTAGATGCATCTCACAGGAAAAAGGCATCAGCCGCTTGGTCTGAACACACACACGGATGCTCCTTGAGGGTAGCTCCCGAAAAGATAGGGAAAAAATATAGTAATCAAAGAGATTTGGTGCCATCTGAAACAGCTCAACTCAAATCACATAGAGAACATAGTAAATTGCACTGAGAAAAGAAGAATTCTAGAAGAGTTGCATCCTCTTTGGAAGATTCCTGCCTCTTCTCCAAGTGCTTGCCCCACATCTAGCATGAGAAAGCCTCAACCGCCTTTGAAAACCGTAATGCAACTTGTTCTATGACACCCATAGATACAAAACACACATGCACCAATGCTATAGACAAAAACCATCCAATTCCCTCTCAGATCCCTTATCAGCCAAAATATATCATGAAAGATGGAGGATCAATTAATTAAAAAAAACGAAGTCTTTAAATACTAGCAAAAATTATATGGAAGAGATCACAGAATATTTCAGTTCAATAGATGTGCACATGTGAACACAGAGGCACATTTTAGAGCTTGTATCATATTCATGGCATGCAGCAGAACCGTTGGGGAAGGCTTTATTAGATGAAAGTAAGCCTGTTGTAAGAGATTTCCTTGCAATTACTCCGCTGCCATTATCCCGGCCATGCATTCACGCAGCTTTTCAAATTAATATGCTTGGTTGTCCGCACAGGAGCTCAGAATAGTGGAATTCTTTGGGGAACTCAATTATCAAAGAAAATGATTGCTTGAGCATTCAAGAAATTGGAACTACACCTAATTGTGAATAGCAGATTATCATCTGTATTGCAAAAAAACTGCTTGGAAATGAGCTTGGACATAGCAATAGATGCTCCACGGATGAGACCAGCTAAGGTTTCTTCAACTCCTGTTGGACACGGAGAGGTTTGTTGTCCAACAGAAATCTGGAGTCACCAAGGCAGCTTTGTTGGCTCTCGGGCAGGAGTGCACAAAGCCAATATCCCCACTGAGAAGTTCAAATGCAGAGAACAACAAAAGTCACCATGGGAGTTTGCTTGGGACTTGTTCCTTCCCGGCTTCGTATTCCTTGGAGGCGGACAAACAGCAGCACTTGGCTGTTCAGGTGGCTTTTCTGCCACGCGAAGATCCAAGCTGAGGATAGTGCAGAGCGCAAGAGAGTCCACAGGGGGTAGAGATTGGAGGGATTTGTTTAATTCCTCTCTGAAGATAAGTAAATGTGACAGGAAGAAAAAAGATGATGGCACTGAGGAAGCATTTGGGAGCGGCAGCAGACGGGGAGGGTAACGCAATCAATAGGACGCACGCTGAGCAAACGTGCCCTATGAAGCATGTCTTGGACAGGATCATTAAAAGGGTGTAAAGGCTGGAGATGCAGCTAGGAACGATGCTGGAGCTTGGACATGGGGAGTAAGGACACCATAGCAAAGGGGCAACATGGACAATTCGAGACCTGTGGGTACTTACTGCAGATTTTAAGCATGAAAAGAAAGCACTCATAGAAAAAAAAAAAAAAAAAAAAAAGAAAGTAACAGGGAGCTGTAGACAAACAAGCAGTCAGAGAAAGGCAGCCAGGAAATGAGAAACTGAAGTGAGGAATAGGTTTGCTCCACAGGAGAGCACATGGAGAAACCAAAGAGCAAACAGCAAGGGAGAAAGGAATTGTTCTTCTGGAAAAACACCGCGAGGAAGCCAGCAGGGATTGCCAGCAGGGGCTCTGCAGAGGTCAGGAAGCCTCTGCGCCTCCTCCTGGGCGAGAACATCCTGGGAACCTGCTCAGTGCTGGAGATTTCCAGCCCAAAGCTGGTTTGGGGGCGAGGTGACTGGGGAGCCCGTTGTAAGAGGAGAGACAACAGAGGCTGAGCTTAGTTAGCCCAACAAAAGAAAGGCTGTGGGAGTTTTACCTTAACACAAACACACACAGAAGAGGTAAACACATTTCCACAAGCAGGAGAGCAAACAGGCAGCCCTGCCTGCTCTCAGGCCAGCTCAGCACTAAGCAGGAGAGCTGCCGTCCTCACAGCACCGCTGGGTTCCCTATGGACGGCAACAAACACCCTCCTGCAGAACACGAGGGCACCACAGAATCAGGGAAGGGACAGTCCAACAGGGCACTGCTCCCAAACATGGGAACCCCACAGGCACCAGCCAGGTGATTCACCTTAGCAGTAACTTCAGGCTCACCTTTCCTACATCACCCTTCCACATACACAGCCAAGTGTATGTTTATTCATAAGCGATCAACACACAAATGCATTTCAACACAGACAACCCCTCCCAAGCCGCTCTGCACGGTTGGCTTTGAGAGCCTAGGCAGGCTTGACAGTTTCTCAAATAGTTCTTAAAACCTATCACAGAAACACTTCCATTCTTTTTTATACACCCATAAAAACTGAGTACAACCAACCTCACTTTGCCCTAACTCTGGCAAAAAAAAAAAACCCTTACTCAGATGTTTTGAAAAAGAGCCTATTCATGAAGTTAGCACCTCAATTGCTGGGACTTACCTCCACACAAGCCTGGTGCCCAACTTCCAGTCCCCCTTTCTTCTGCTCAGAAGCCCAAATCAAGACCACGAAGCCTTCTTCTCTCCAGCTCACCATGCTTCCAGAGAAACCCTCCTGCTGTAACTGAGCTGCCTCCACACCACCTCCAAGCCTCAGCTGGAAAAGCCCAGCACCCAGATCAGCTCCAATTTAAGAAATTCCCTCCCCCCAGCTGCAGCTCATTTGTGCACCACCCTCTTAAAAGACCAATTGCCCCCTAGATGCACCTGGCAGCATTTTCTAGAACTTGCCAGCAGAACAACAAAAATGCAGCATCAAATACTCATTTTAGAGGGGTTTTTAGGTCCCTGTGACTCCCGTAGCTAGCATAAGGCTTTTTCCTTACATTAGCTTTCCATCTCTGTATGAAAATGATGCATTGCCCCAGTCCAGCTGCAAGAGGTTTGCAGAAAACAGGTATCAATGCTAGGCAGCTCTCATCCAACAGTAAAGGTATATATCAAAGCAGCAAAGTGGACTCATCCTTAGCATATGGTTCGTTAGGCAGAAATCCATGAAGGATTGCTCGATATCTTAGATGGCAAGACTAGAAGCCACTTCAATTCTGGTTATTTTACTGGAAAAACACCCAGCTCTTGCAGTTGCCCTGCAAGTCTGAGGGAAGGCCAGTGCCTGCAGCACTGCAGCACTCGTGTCACAGCAGATGTGTGCCCAGGTCTCAGCTCCGCTTCGGGCTGCCCCTGTGTCCCCTGCAACACTGGGTGATAGGACTAGACGTTTTACCTTGCATTGCATTTACTGGAAGCTATTTACCTGCCTGTGGAAATACATTTCCTTGCAGTTTGAGAGCCCCAGCTTGCCATTTTCCCCCAGCTGCAGCAAGGTAAGTTGAAGGGGACATTGAAAACACCTGTGGCTTACTGAAAACCCAGGGAGAAAGCAGGGTGACCTTTAAAAAGAGATTTCCAATGAAACAACGATTCCAATACCAAACTGGATGGAATTGGGTAATTATGCAGACTCTTCTGAACCAAAACCTTAGTCAGTGGCTGAAGAGTATTTCAGCATGTGCACAGAAGCAGCCCCAGCCTCGGAAGATGAACACCCTTGTAGGCAAAGGGCTGCAATAAATCCACTGCAGCGAGACTTTGCACAGGTCTGTGGCAGTGTCTCAGGTCTAGCAGTCCCCGGAGCGCATGCAGCCCTGGGCAAATCCTTTCGTACCTTGATCCACTCCTGGCCCAGGAAAAGGAATCACCAGCTGTTTTTAAATGGACACCTCTGATCCCAGGCTCATCATTTTTTCTTGAAGGTGCCGAGCACTGCAGTGTGAAGATCATCCATTTACTTTGCCTTTTCCTAAGGCCATCCAAATTGAGAATAAAAACATGAAGAGAGCCTTTCAGTGAATGGATAACCTATTGGCAATCCCACAGGAGTGCCCTGCATTTCAAAGGCAGCGCCAGAAGTCACGGCTCTTTCTACTCCACGTTTAATTTCAAAAAATTATAAATGTGTTGTTGTTAAGCTAAAGCTTTAGGGAAACACAAAGGAGCTCACAGGCAATAAAGTACCAGCTGCTTCCCTGTTGCTAGGTTTATCACAGTTTAACAACAAAGACTTTTTATATAATTTATAACCTTTCTATGTTAAATCTCTGCAAGCAGCTACCTGTGAGAGTGCAGGTTTTCCAGTCCTTGGGTTCCCAAGAAGATCAAAGAAGTCTAAGTCAGCAAAGAACAATAGTATTTAAACATCTAAGTATGTATATATATGTACACACATATATGGTTGTCCAATTCTTCATAGACACACAGGACATTTGCTGAGGTGGGGTGGAAATTAAAAAGAATAGAAATTAAAAAGAATAAATACTCTCAGAGGTGACCAGGGAAGAAGAAATTCTTCCTTGAGAAAAAAATCTTGAGAAATTTCTTGAGAATTTTCAAGATTTTCTTGACAAAAAGGTGTCCCTTTGACCAAGGTCTCAGCTGAACAAGACATTTACATAGATATTTAATTCCCCAGGAGATCAGTGAGGTTTAAGAGTGTGTCTAAAGTTAAGCACAGGCCTAAGTGCAGAGGCAGGAAGGCCCTGTTACGGGCTGGGTAGGAAGAGGTTTCACAAATGAGAGATTTCAGGGTTAAACGTCCCTTACTCTTCCCATGCTAACGGGCACCATCACCCTGATTTTGCCAGCCCTGTTACAAGGGCTTCTCCTGCTGCTTACCCCGAGCTCGCCTGCCCACCCTCCGTATCTTGCTCCCACTGCTGCTTCTCTCCTTGAGACCACAGAAATCAGCAACTCAAGGAGTCAGCTGAACATGACTTTCCATGGCACCACGGCTTCATATGGAGACCAACTCTGCGTTCCCCAGGAGCAAATTTAGTAGTTCCCATTGAGAGTAATCGTGTTTTCCCCACAATTCCTAATCCGAAGCAGGCTCTGCTCTGTTAGTCCTGATGTTTCATGGGGCAGCAGCGTGGTAGGAGCAGGAGACACCCACTTTGTCTCACCAAAACCCTCAGGATGTGAGGACTGATGCATTAAAGTAAATGCAGTCTCTTGGATGCCATCAAACTTGTGCTTCCCAGCCCATAAACACTGAGTGTCCTCAGAGTGTCCTGAAGATAAAACAAGACACAGGGTTTAGTTCCAAAGTCACGGTTAATGACAGCACATCTCGGGAGGAATATTAAACTGTAAACCTCGGTGTCTAAGCCAGTCTCTTGCTATTAGACGTCGGGGTAGAGCCTATAGGCATATTACCTTATATACGTCAGCTCCAAGGGTCCCACGCTTCCCTCCAAGCCTCTGAGAAAGAACTGGACTTAACAGACTTAAATCTCATGTGAGTTGGCGAAAATCCTTCTTTAATTAAAAGAAAAATATCTAATAAATAACAGCTCCTTAGCACCAATCCTCAAGAAAAATGCCATCGGCTCTGGGTTTTTTCCAAGGGAAAGGACTGCTTTTACAACCGTTTGTAACCCTTACTCCTTTATCCAACTCAATGAACGTGATCCCACCCTCACGGCCACCACATTCGGGCACGGGTCGAGTTCCAAGTTTTGATGGACCAGCCACGGCTTCCAGAGCCTCCTCCCACCACCCCGGGTGGGCGCCGCTTCCGAGGAGCGGGAAGGGGCAGCGGCGGGCGCCGTGCCGGCCTGGCCGCGCTCCGCCGCGCTCCCGCTCCTGCTCCATCCTGGCGCGTGCAGCCGGGCCTTCCCGCCGCGGCGCCGGGCCGTGGGAAGAGGCCGGCGCTCCGAGTGCTGCTTCGGAGTGCCCCCCGGAACGGGCCGCGCGCTCCGCTCGCCCCCGCGGCGACGCTCCGCGGAGCGGGCGCGGGGTGAGCTCCCTCGAGCGGGAATTCATCCTGTGTTATCCCGCAAGGAGGGAGCAGCACGAGCCGAGGGAGGCCCGGGACGAGGGACGGGGAGAGCCACCCTCCGGAGCGCCAGGTCTTCCCGGGACCATGGCCAGCGCTCGCGGGCAGAGCAAGGCGGCCGCGCAGGGTGAACAACGCGAATGCGACACCACAGCTACACTTAACATAAACATGTAGTATCAAGCGGCAACGCCAAAGGACCCCGAGCGCTGGCGAGCGCAGGGCACTGCCCTTCAGGCTCCTGGCAGGCAGGGATGCGGGAAGGCTTGCGGAAAAGCCGTGCGGAGGCGCAGGACAGGGCACCACGTCCTCCATCGCAGGCGCCCGCTCCTCACACAGCCAACACGTGCCCTTCGCCACGCGCGCAGAGCGCTGCCCAAGCCTCCATCCGTGGCTCTCTGAAAGCAGCCGCCACGAGGAGACGGGATGGGAAGGATGACTGCAGCCACGCCACGAACACCGACCCCGAACACCGACCCCGTGCTTCGCCTCCCGCGCCGCCTCCCAGAGCTGAGCTGTCACCCAGCGACTTCTAAAAGTGACCTTGTCCAGAGCAGCACTTTAAAGTATGAACAAAGTTACTCTGTTTTCTGCTGGCAACAGCAGGTGAATTTCCAAGCAAGCGCGGGTTTCCCAAAGAAAGCAGAGAGCACAACTCCTGCAAGTCACTGTCTGCAGAAAACATTAGCAAAATGCACAATTTAAACCATTAATCACATCTGAAAAGGCACGTCAGCGTCAAAAGGAAACAAACGACAGCCTCAATAGCACTTCCACGCTAAAAAAGCTGTTAAAACGTGGTTTTCTCCAGTTTATGTAATCAGGGACTGTTTATCCTACTCTCCGGTCAAAGGACGGCGTAACTGCGCGAGGAAGTGACCTGCATGCGAGCAGCAAAGCTACCTGGTGTGAAAGCAGTGAACTTGGGAAGGGCCTGGGAAAGGCGGAATATTATTTAGTCAATCATACACCACGGAGCTGCCCCCGGGGGCGCGTGTCGCTTTGACAAATTAACCCGGCAGAGCCGGAGCCCCGAGCGCCGCGCAGCGCTTCCCACGGTGCAAGCCACGCTCGAGGCTTCACTCGCTTAGGGCCACTTGGAACCTGGGCAAGGTCGGCCGCCGCAGCACGGGTTTGCTGTCCGCTCACCATGGGGCAGATACTAAAACGGCTCCTTTTTTCCACCTGGCTGTGTGCTGCAATCGAGAACGCCTCCGTTTTGTTTGGCGTTAGACTCCACACACAAGCTCTGCTCCCTGCAACGCCGTCCGGAGAGGCCACTTCTCCTCCTTCCACTGCGCTTTTCCTTCCCCGCAGGCCAAGCTTGATCTCCAGCAATGTAAATCCCATGTTGTTTCAGCCTTCCATGCCTGGTGCTCTGATCCTTTTCTTTGAGCCTCTTCTACAGCTAGAGGCATGGTCAAAATCCTCGTGCCGTGGCAGCTCCTCTCGTGCCACCCTTGCTCCGACGCTCAGTGCAACCACATCCACCTACAGAACCTGCTGCAGGCCCCCGGCTTCTCTCTTCTTGCACCATATTACCATATCTAATATTAACATGGTTAATATTGTAGCACTATGGGTTTTGGGTGGCCCACAGACTTTAGAAGAGCACGTAAAAAAGACATCTAGAAATCCATCTAGAAGACTTCAGAATATTTACTTAGAATGAACGTGCAACCCAAGAAAGAAAAGCTAGGACTTCCCAACAGCAATGGAGATTCCTTCTGCACCTGGCAATTCTTCTAAAACCTGTACTTCAAAAACACCTAAGGAAATGAGGGTACATTTTGTAAGGCTTTTTGAAGCTGTGATGAAAACAAACAATTACAGCGGATTATTGACTCGAATAGGACTAGCCTAGCTGGGCACTATTAGTGTCTCTGTACAGAGCACGTTTCGCTGTGAAGCACACTCGGGTTTTATCTTTTGGGCATACATGTGGCTACTTGAAATACACGGGACAGCACAAACACCTCGAGCAGCGTTTTGCATCTCTCCGACTTTGCTAAAAGCGCTAGTGAGCGACAAGAAAAGGAAAAGGAAATTAATCTGTTCCGATCACAAGAGCCCTCCACGCGCACTTTAAAACAAAAAAGTACTCATGCTTCTTGGAGAAAATCTGCTCGTGACGGTCTCAGGCAACATAATCAGCATCTTATGCCTCACTAACACAAATGTGAATCTCCAGTTACACTTAAGAAAGGTTAGCGCTGTAAGGCGGACTACAAAGAGCTGCTTATTATTATTGTCGAGAAGGGAACGACGCTTTCGTTTTGTTAACGACGAAATAATGAAAGGGCCCCTTCCATAGGAAATCACGAGAATTAATTAGCCAGAACTCAGGATTATTATTATCCTGCTCTTAAGCGGGGATTTCACTTTGAACTCAAGGACAGCCTACCTTGACCAGGATGGCTTTTAAGAAATGAACCTATTTTGAGTTTGCATGCAGAGAAAGAGGCACTGATGCTTAAATGCTTATTACTGTCTGTGAACTCCCCTACTGAAGTCATGTTTATTTATTAATAAGCTCCCCTTCCAGAAGCTTTCTTGTTCAAGGTTTTGCAGCTATTCCTCACAGTTAATAGGTCTTATCTTTCCCACCTGCCTGCTGGATTAGGCACAAACTTTTTCTCTACGACAGGAGCCAAGTAACCATGACTACCTTTAAAAGCAGGTCTGCAAGCTTCAGACTTCCCACCAATCTTGAAAAGCTGCTCTGGTTTATAACTTGGAAATTACATTGCTCTTTACTTCTCAAGTGTAATTAATTTACAGAAATGTCCTTGATTTCACCTAAAAAGAATTAAAAAAAACCCTTGCAAAGCGGCTGCTGTCACTTGAGCTTCAGAAGGTAAGAAAGGCTCAGCCTCTTCCTCTGAGAGATTCCTCAAATACTTTTAAAAGTAGCAGTCGCTCAGTTTGGCTTTCAGAGACCACATTCCCACATTTGACCATTACTGCCCTCCCAACGGTGATGAGAAGAACTAATTCTATTAAAAACGTTAAACTCTGCAGCATGCAGAGCAAATCCATGCTCCAAGTGACCAGGGCGGCCAGGTGCTGCGATGCTGGTGCCACCCACAAAACAAGGCGCCACGGGCCTGGATGTGAAAGCCAACAAGGGCCTGACCAGCTATCGAGCAGAAAACACTATCTTTAATACACGTTATTGAATCCCAGACATGTTATTTGCCCATAGATTTCTGGTTCCGAGCACTTCACCGCTCTAAACCTTGCTAAATACAGTGCGATTCTTGTATTTGTGCAACAGCTTTCAGAAAGCCAACATTTGTTTGATCTTACAAACATACTTAAGTCTGCTCTTTAAACAGCAGTTGGCGAAAACAGCACTTCTCAATTAAGCTGGCATACATTAACATTCATTAATTTCCTCATCCTCCTTGGAGTGAGGCGCAGCATCTGCCAGGAAGTGGCGGCCACCTCCGCATGCCGGGCTGCACCGGGATGAGCCCCCTTCTCCATGGTTGGGATCCCGCATCCCTCATGACTCCAGAGCCACAGTGGCGTTTGCTGGGTGGCTCCAGGGCCGGGGGCACCTTGGAGGATGGGTGGCCGAGGCCAACGGCCTCGCTGTCCCCATGGGGTGCTAAAAATCACCACATTTTGCTGCAACGGCAAAAGGGACTCCCTTGGTGCTGCAAAGGCACCATGCAGGTCGCTTTGGCCTCTCCTCCGTTTGGTCGCTGCGTTTTCCTGAGGGCAAACACGTGCTGAGCAGCAAGCCATGGAAAAGGAAAGGTGCCCGGGAACAAACGGGAATAACGCCTTCGCTGGGCAATGCCACCACTGATGCCGAAGAGGAAAACTGAGCAGAAACTCCATTTTTCCTTTTAGTCTTCCCCTAAAATCAAGAACAACAAACCGCCTCTCTATATCAAAATACACTGCCTTGCTTTGCAGACAGCACCAGAAATTGCAGTCGCTGGAAATGTACGCTCGCAGATGACCAGAATATATCTTGTCCTCCACTAAGAGAGAGTGCCAGGGAGCTTTAAGGCCTGCTTGAGAGAGTCATGAGAGCATGTTCTCCCCTTCCTTTAAACCAGCAAGGGAACCGTAAACCTGATGTATAGCGTCATCTAAAACCTGAATGCTTCCAGCCATCAAAGGGAGTGCAACGTAAACTTAAATATTTGATTCCTGGGGACGGCAGTATAACAAGATAAGGGCCCGTACCTACGAGTGCAGAGCCAGCTCGTAACCGCACCGGTTACGGTCCTGCCCCGGAGCTCCCAGACTGCAATATATAAAACAGAAAGGCAATTTCCATATGGCTTTTTCTCCAGAACTTAAAGGAAAACGTGCCAAAGCCAGAGAAGGCAGGACAGCGGCAGCATGTTCCCGGCGGGTTGTGAGCACGAGAGGGAGCAGAGACGTGATCGGAGATCACAGAGGCAAATTGGATGGGGTTTTTCTCCATCCATCCCAGGACAGACTGCAGCCACCTCCAATGGGCCATAACCGCTATGGAAAAGCTACGTAAATAGGGTCAGTGTCAGCAGGAGATTATCAGATTTCTGTGTATGCAATCACAGCAATTTATCAGCTAGGATACTGCCAGAGTAAGCGGTTTCCATTCTGAAGCAGTCTATAATATACCAAAATTTGATCTTTTATGCTCTGCTCTTGAGCTGTGGTTACAGTAATGCTAGGGAGAGGTTGAACAATTCTGTTTTCACCCTAGGATAATGTGTGTGGCTCTGCTGTATGAGAAATGCATGTGCTGATATTCAGCACTCTGATTTATTCCGGCAATACCAATACGAGCTGATTGCAGCCTCGTGAAATGGCAAGTGCTGGACAATGCATTTAAATTTAACTATCTATTGTGACAAAGTGATAAATTTAGATGTGCTCCAGGATCAGTATTTGCCTCTAAACATCATTTCACTGCGCTGGACACCACCGAAAACCTCCAGGAATCCGTAAAATCATCACCGTGTTTCCCGTTCTCACGTTTAACCTTTTGAGGAGCTACAGAAAATCCCAAGGAGGTCAGAGAAAGGAGCAGCAACGTGGCCAGCCCAAACAGAGCGGCCGCTGCTGGCCGCTCCTGCTCGCACCAACCTGCCTTTGCCGGCGCCGCATGGAAAACCGGACCAGCTCCGACGGTTTTCCTCAATATCCACATCAAACCAAGTCCACCTCGTGCTACGGGGCCAACCTGCAAGGCTCCTGTCGGCAACAAATCACCATAACAGCAATGCTGGTGTGCAGCAAGCACATTTTACTGAGTTCGCTTTCAGTTCAGCGGCCCTGCAGCCTGTGGCTCGGCCTTTCCCACGCAAACCCTCTCCTGGATCAGCTTTCTCCAAGACAGCGGTGGCCCCAAAGCCTTTTCCCTCAGAATGCAACCTGGCCCTGTCCTGCAAGCTCAAAAAACCACAGGTTTTCCTCACTTGTCTTGCCCTTTATCCAGACTTTTGTCCCAAGGTGGGAGAGCAGTTTGAATCCTGCGGAGATTAACTAACTGAAAAGCGAGTTTGAGGGGCAATTGGCCAAATCTGCATCCATCTGCATCCACTGCATCTCCATCCACTGTGATTCGGGAAGAATCAAGAGCAAGGAATTCATCCTGGGATGCTTGTTCCCAAAGGCAAATCGCTCCCTCCACACCACATACAGAGCTGCCGGGTGACATGTCACCAAATGCTCCCTGGTGCAAGTGCAACCCCTCCCCGCCCCCTAAATTGCATACATCTTTTGCATGCATTTTCCCATATGCTCCCGCTCGATGAGTTTACGCAGTTAATATATCAGTTTCTCACAGGCAATTCCTGAAATGATTTCCAGGGCGGAATGCACTAATAGCACACTTACCCTGCATGTGGTCGGGGCCGGGAAGGATGTTTCGGAAGCGCTGCTATTTCACAGCTTTGCTCCTCAGGTGGTTGGGTTCACGGTCCCCATCTTTGCCTGCTCCTGCCCCAGCCCATTCTTTAACCATCCCTCTGAGCAGCTCTCTCTCGTGCACAAAATACTGGAAAAATGGGTGCAAAGACTGAGCTCACAAGTTCTTCCATCCCATACCAACTCAGTAAGTAGCTGATAAAACAATAAATCTCTAGGAAATGTTTTGGATGGTGGCTGGGTGCTTGATTTTTGAGGATTTACTTTTTAAACGTTTCCTACTAGAAGTGCCCAGGATAGCCTTGCTATCATGAGTTTTATATATGCTCCTGCATTCCAGCCCAATGCTGTTACAGGGAATCCATACATCTGTGCATTGGGACACTGCTAAATACAGCCAGAAATAATGCATATAATAGGTGTATATATATAAAAACATAAAATAAATTAAGTAAATATATATATCACCTTACGTTGCCCTAAGAAAGTATTTGTTTGAGGGGCATTAGAGGGGGAATCCTTGGTCTGGCAAAGCAGAGGAGAGGTTTGTGTGTGAATACATGAAAAGGCTAAGTCGGTTTTGGCTGCTTTTTGAGACCCAGAGTCCTTGTTGGGCCTCAAGCTGGGCCTTGGGGAACTCGATTCGTTTATGTCTGTAGGTGCTCATTAAACACCTCCTTATTAAAGGAATCTCAAACACAGAACACCTCAAAATCTGCAAATACCTGCACTCATTTCACTGCGGATGGGGCGCTGCAGGGGAACCAGGGCTTGGGCAGCCCCGGATTTCAGCGCTGGACCACGACGACCCCGCGACCAAGGATGCCAACCACGACTGCAGGGAAGAAATACTCCTGCCGCTGCCACCCAGCAGGTCAGCTTGGAGCCACCTGCACGCCGGCCACGTTGCCATTAGACCTCCTGAAGACCCTTGTAGCAGCATCTCCGGGCTCCTGGAGAGCGCCCAGCGCCAAGGAGGCGACGTGCAGCGTGAGTGACCCACCAGGCACGTAACCCTGCAGACAAATCACCTGCTTATCCGTCCCCAGAGCCAGCAAGGGGCCGGCGAGCACCGCGGGGCACAAGTCCCTGCTTGGCGAGTGCTAATTGGGGTAATGGATACGCTCCCCGGAGCACATTCGCCCGGATTTGCTTGGTGGCTCCCGTACGACTGCACTAGGGCCGGCTTCTTGGTTGCTCTCACCGCGTTATTACTTGCAGGATAAATTGTCCTATTTTTGTCCACAGGTCAGACCCCGATGGCCTTGGTGCAGTTGTTTTAATAGCTGTTTCATGCTTCTCCAGCTAAAAAAGAATGGAGCCAAGTGTGAGGATGGGGCCCGGGGAGGCCAGGAGCAGCAGCTCTCACCCTCTGCATGCAAGGGCAAGCACCGGCCACGTCAAGGTTCCCCCCAAACAACCACCTGGCACCCCGGGGTGGGCTCAGGCACCCATCGCTCACCGAGCACCCAGGTATTCAGTGCAGGCAGTGCCCGCTGGTGCAACCCACCGTGCACCCGTCCGGCGGCCGCGCTGCTCCGCGCCGAGGCTCCGGCGCATCCCGGCTGCCTCCCCGGGCCTCCCGGCAGGAGACTTATTTACTAAAACAGGGAATAATAGATCTCGTGTAACATAATTTACTGCACAATTTCCCAGCACTTCCAGAAAACCTCATCCTGGTGTCACGGTGATTACTAGCCACGATCACTGCGCCCATCTTTTTAGCTGGATGCTGTTTTGCACTATTTATCCGTAATTGTAGCACAGGAGAAACCAGTTGTTTATTCTTTTTTTTTTCTTTCAGTCCAAAATATAATATCCTGCTACCTTTCCCTGTCACTTCATAAATCAATACACACAGGTTTTATGTTGATTGAATTACAGCACCCAACGATGGACTCTTTTTCAGCGCAGAAAGGATAAAAGGAAGATGCAGGAGTGCCAGGCGGGGATCGGCACCGAGGGGTGCCACGGCACCTCCCAAACTGCCGAGCACGGATTTGGATTTCCACCGTTTCCCAGTGGCCAAAGCCCCGCTCCGCGCTTCCCGGCTGCCCAGCGGAGAGGAGCCGAGGGCTGCTTTAATTACCCCCATCCGTCTGGGAGACAGGGCACTTAGGAGTTTTAGCTGCGGTAAACACTCCCTTGACAGCGGCCGGGAAGCTGCTGAAGGCGGGTTCTCGTGCGGGGAAACCTGAGGGGCACAAGCAGTTAATCACGGCGGCCCCAGCGGGTCCCCCAGCTCCCACACGGGCACAAAAGGCAGCCGAGGGCGGGCGAAAAGCCTCAGCTGGCTGCAGCCCTGCTGCAAGGCACTCAAGTCACTAAGGACCCCCCAGGGATGCATTTAGAGCAGCGCATCCTCATTCATCTCTTTTAAAGAGGGGGGAATAAAAAGGAAAGGGTTTCCTTTGCGGCAGCGCCAGCCTTCAGGGGCAGAACGCATCGGAAATCCAAGCAGCCTCAGGTGTATACTTAATGCCAGAGCGTAATTTTGCTATAAATTAAGGCTTGCTCTTCTTGCTGGTGGAGTCACTGGAGCCCAGACGCTGGGCACGGGTAAATGAGAAGCAGTCTCGGCTCGGTGCCGCCGCGCCTGGAGAAGGAGCATGTGTGTGATGGAGCAAGGAGGAGCCCAGCCCCCGGGCTCTACGCTGCCGCAGGAGCAACCGAGCGCTTCGAGTGCTCTACACCAGCTCACAGGACAGCAAGAGGATCTAGACCAGGCCAGGGTGCTTCAAGACCGGGACCCTCTTGGGCATCAAGTGCTACTGGGCAGATGAGGCTGCACGCACGAGGCAAAACCGCAGTGCTTCTCCCAATGCTCCCCTAGGCTCCAGCAGCGTGTGCCAAGGGGCTTCCCAAGCCATCGGCAATTTCTTTGCATTTAGTAACCCCCTCTGCGGATTTTTCTTCTATGAATTTGTTTCCTGCTCTATTTCAAAACATGTCATCTGTTTGAGTGGTTAAATGCACTCGGGAACTCTGGCTCAAAGCTGTCGCTAGCATAAATGACTGACACCAAGCACAAGTTGTGCCTGCTCACATTACAGATGAATCTGGCCCGTGCCACTCAACAAAGAGAGAAAAAGCTACTTTTCCCCAGACAGCAGCAAGACTTCATGTCTTCCCCCCAAATTGGGCCAACTTATGTGCTTGGGGCAGGCCCCGAAACAGAGCCCAAGCTTCACTGCTCTCCCTCCCTCGCAGCTATTTACCCCGTAACACTAAATGAGCCTGCAATTATGCAACAGGGAGAGGTGTTTAAATGCCACTTTGTGCAGCACGCTTGAGTCTCATGTTTAAACACTGGAAAATGGCACTGGGACATCAGCGCCAAACTCGCCTGCAAGTCTAGAAGCTGCAGAAGCCAGAGCAACCTCAACGTCTCACCGCTTCCCTACGCGGTTCCACGACCTTGCACCTCTATTTGAATAATCCCTTTATTTATTAACTTCCCTGGTTAAAGAGTTAATGAAGAAAAAATCGTTAAATATACAAGCCAGGGTCATTTTGCACAGACACAAACGTAGACATTTTTAATCACAGTTTACAGCACGCCGCTTCGCACGTGGCAGCCACAAGGCAGCCTGACACCAAGCGAACCCGGCAGCGATAAAAAGCGTCAAAATATTTGCCGGCCTCCTGCCAGCTTTCAAGGGCTGCAGTTTTGGGGCTGGTGAAGCCCCCACCGAGGCCGTGTGAGCATATGTGCACTTGTAAGACCCTGCAAACTCGCTGCGTATGGGAGGCGCGCGCAGGGCACACACCTCTGCTGGACCACAGGAGTATCTTGCAGCACGGACCAGCCTGGTTTGGAAGGGGAGCAGGTGAAGAAGAGAGCCAGGATGCAGGGAGAAGGGCTCTGCATGCAAACAGGACCTAAAAGGCAACCGCAGAGAGAGCCAAAGGGCTGCTGCAACGCGCCTTGAAACGGGCTTCAGAAACGGGCACTTCCAAATGCTCTGGAGCTGCTCCCATCCCTGCCTAAATTAGCCTCTCCTCCGGGGCCGTCCGTGCCCCCCCAGCTCGGTTTTCCTTAGGAAGACAGGACATGATCCTCGAAAGCCTTCTGAGCTGGTGACTTGCCACACAGGGTGCCCCAAACACATTTCTTTAAGCAAATGCATGCAAAGCTCCTTTTACCCTCCTCCCGTGCCCAGCCAGAGCTGCTTTTATTTATCAAAAACAAACCAAAAACGCCCCCACGCACACCCGTTTCCGTCGCGAGCCTCTTGGCTCGTGCCAAGGCAGCCTCTCCCGGGTGGGGGGGCAGCCTGCTTTTGTGGAGGAAGAACAAAAACGCCGCGGCGAGGCACAAGAAAGGCTCACCAACAAACAGCTACGCGTTCTCCCCAGAGGTTCCCTTCCGTTTTTCCCCTATAAAAGGAAAAAAATAAAAAGGAAGGAAAAAAGAAAGAAGAAAAACCAACAAACCCCATCTTTTTTCTTCAAAACAAGCCGGCCGGCAGGGTCCACGACACAGACGGGCTGCCCACCCTGTGGTCTCCCAGCGTGTCGTCTTCCTTTGGGGCAGAAAATGGCTCTTGGGGACAATTAAACACTTGGCAGGAGAACAGGCCAATACTTGGTCCAGCTCTCACCTTACACAAGGACAGGGAAGGGGTGGGACGCTCCAGCAGCCCCCGTGAGGAGAGCGCCAAGGAGGCCCAGCCCCACAGCAGATGTCCCGAGCACCTCAACACGGCCATGGTTGTTTTGCGCCTACAACGTTCCCATCATCATCTGAAGAGTAAGTTAATCTATCTCCTAAAGTTCGGGTCAAAATTAAGAAGAAGTTTTCAAAACTTCTTTTTCTAATGCATTTTTTGAAGAAGTTATGGCTGCCCTAAAGGAACAGGCCAGCAGCAAGCAGGCTACGTGGAGGCGACCAGGGTGCTTGGTCTCCATGTCTCCTCAGCGTGGAAGAGAAGCCCCACACAGGCCCATCTGATGGAGGCTTCTTGGAGACCTCCTCCAGACCCTGTTCCCACCTGGAGACACAATCCCGGCCTCCGTAACAGCCGTTTAACAGGGCCCTCATGGAAGGGAACCACCACGGAGGTGCAAGAGCTGCCAAGCCTGTAAGCGTGAAGAGCAGAGAGAGGCCAAAAATAGGGCAAAAGTGCCAGGTTTTGGGCCTGGTGAGGCGCAGGGTCTACATCTCATGGAGATCCTGCCACCTGGGACAAGGATGTCCGGGGTGTCTCTCCAGTCTCCCCCTCAACTGTTACTCATTGCCTCAAGTTTCCCTTTTCTCCTCGGCCTGCAGATGCTTCAGAAGCGACACGGCTGCCTGCACCTTCCATCAGTGGAAACATCAGGGAGGAGGAAAAAAAAACAGAAGAAAAAAAAAAAAAAAAGAAAGAAAGCTCTCCTCATTACTGCCTAGTGCTCAATTTTCTGATGCATTTTTTTTTCCGTGCATTTAATACAGCTTGTTAAGCAGTAATATAATCAAGAATGGCAAGTACAGAGACCGGTTTTACAGTAGATTAAATCATGTCTGAAAAAAAATAGCAATAAGACAAAGAATTGGAAAGAAAATCTGATCCTGCGGGAAAAGCATTAGTCCTTAGATGGACAGGCTTGCTAGAAAGGGCACTGAGATGAAGCTGTCGGCAGTGCTGTATAAAACCTTTTTTGGGGTAGGGGGAAGGTGGCTAATTCAGGTGCTATCAGCACCCAAACACCACCAGTTGAGTGGCCCAGCATTTCATCTTCACGCCAAAGCCTGTGGAGATCTAGGAACAGGGAACCAAAGCCAGGGAACCGAAGCCAGAACCAAACTACTGTATTACTGTAGTTATTCTTCCCTACACCCACGTAAATCATCATTAATTAACAACAGCTGGAACATCCTTAAATTATAAATGTGCATGCTGGGGATAATTGCATTATTTGTATAGAAATATTACTTTCTAAAGAATCTAAAGGTAGACCTCTTACAGTTATGCTAAATACGCATAAGTTGTTAAACACTGCACATTTTTGGCTCTTGCAATCCATCTCTGGCATTGTCTCACTTTTTTTCCCCCTTTATTTAA
Source organism: Nothoprocta pentlandii (assembly GCA_013398315.1). Lineage (NCBI taxonomy): Eukaryota > Metazoa > Chordata > Aves > Tinamiformes > Tinamidae > Nothoprocta > Nothoprocta pentlandii. The sequence goes on from VZSG01000321.1 coordinate 516,861, forward strand.
GCAAGTGAACTCAACCACAGCCACTCTGAAGTGTTTTTCAGGGGTAAGTGACACCCCTTGGAGAGCTGGCCAAGCCTTGGGAGACCCCAGGGCTACAACACATTGGACCACAGTGATCACATCCTCGTTCTTTAAATATCCAGCAACCCCCAGAAGAGCCAAATCTGCCAACAGAGAGAGTATCTGCTCAGCTCAGCAGCAGATGAGCTGGGGAACTCTTTTGATTTGGCATGTTATAGGTGTACTTATATTTACACATACATAAAGGCATACACACGCACATATTGAGATAAATATATATATATATTGAGGCACCTGGACACAGAATCTCTGAATTAATAAATGAGAAAGATAAAAGAGGAGGACTTGAGTGTCTCTGCATAGAACTGCCAGTTCTGCGAGCCCTTATCTGACTGTGCTGCTGTTGGCAAGGGAAGAGGAAAAGCTGAGAAGGGAGGAGAGGACTGGAATAACACAAAACATGTCGAACAGTGAGGAAAAAAATAACATTAAAAAAATAAAATAAGAGAGCATGAGGGCTAAGATATCACTGGAAAATGTCCTTGGCTCTTGCAGCTGCTCCTGTTTCTGGAATTCCTCCATAAAACATGTACAATGCCTTCAAAATGTTAGCATCACCTTTAGAGCACTGCATCCTATTTGGGTTTTCTGTAATGCAAAACATATAGTATATGTATATATATTTATATATACACATGTATAGAGGTATAGACATAAAATAGTAGACGTATTAGGTACAGATATAAAAATAAGATACAGAATACATCTACATAGGGTTTCCTCCTGTGTGAGTGAACAGGGATTTTCTCTGCCTGGGACAAAGGGAGAACTTGCCCTCCCCAAGCCCAGCTCAGCACCCTGCTCCTGCTTCCCCGTCCTTCTTCCGACCTAGGTCATTACCTTTAAAAAAAATCAGAGCACACATGGTGGGAAAAGACCTTAGGAGAAAAACAAGCACCTCGTCACCTGCTCTGGAACTGGAAAAAGTTGCTCCCATGCAACTTCTTGCTGTTGCTGCTTAGGGGCAAAGCAGGGTCTCAGTGTACAACGGGGTGGTTGCATGAGCTCCGAGTAGAGCCCGTCTCGGCTCGTACAAACTGGCTCATCTTTCGGCATCCTGGAAGCCAGCAGGGACTGGAGGCCTTAGGCAAAATCACTCAAGTCCCACGCACAGCTTGACTGGCACAGTGTTGTCTTCAAGGGTATTTGGCCTTGACACATACTTAGGGAAAGAGGAAAAGAAAAACCCTCACAGGTTCAAAGCCACTATGCTACTGTTATCCCATTTTGGCGTTTCTTGCTTTTCCTCCCCCTCCTTGTTATTTGGGTTATTCCCCCTTCAGTCGTTTCCCAGCGAGATGCTAACAGGCGGCCAAATAAACCCTTCGGAGAACATAAGGATGTTACATGCCTCGTGATTCCTAAAGAAAACATCTAGTACTGCATTAAGGATTTTACACGGGCCCATTTAACTCTTTGCTTGAGCTCAGTTCCCACAAACAGTAACTCTCCATCTGGATTCTGCAGAGCTGTGCCCTTCGTTTTCCTCTGGCATCAAAAGTCACACTGCAGGCCTAAAATCTCCTTAAATCAAGTAATCCGCGAGAATGGTGCTGTCCAACCCTAGCAGCTTCAAGCTCCTAATGAACGCAGGAGCTCCCTTGCCTTTCCCCTGCAGCAAAGCAGCTTAAAAAGCAACCGAGAGCAGCAATTCCGACCCTATCTGCAGCTCTTCCAGAACGTGCCTTGCAGACGGGCCGGGTTACGAGGTTATTGTAGCACCCTGTCAAAATTCCCAGCCGGTTTGCAGGTCTGGATGGCCTGGACTCGATGGAGAGGATGGATCCCGTGCAGGATCTTGACCCGCGGTGCTCGGTGCCGAGGCCGTGTCCGACCTGGTCGGGGCTTGGCTGCACAGCAGCGCGTCCCTGCGAGGAATGAGAGCACCTCATTTCTCCCCGTTCCCAAATGGAGCCTCCCATTGAACTCCTATTATTGTCTTCTCTAATAAGCTACAACCGTCCAAAGAGGCAAAGCATTTAAGAGAAAATGACACTAATTTATGCAAAAGCAAATGGTGTAACTGCCATACGCATTTCCACCTCCAGTCAATTTTCGGGAGGTGCTGGGAATCAGGCTTGGCTTGACCGGGGAACGTCTGCCAGGCAAACGCAGGGAGAGCGGCCGGGCGCTGCGGAGCCGCGGGACCGCCGAGCGAGTGGGCGCTGAGCCCCCGCAGACCCGCCGGGAGGGCCTTTGCCTTCCCCTGCCCTCCTCCCCACGCTCCGCATCCACACCCCGAGAGACGCGGGCAGGTCCCGCTCCGGCACGGAGATCAGCACCAAGCAGCAACAGGCTGCCAGGTCATCTGGGATCGGGTTTTGGACTGGTAAGCAGCTACGGTACCAAGGGAGTGACAACAAAACCCGCCTCCCTACAAGGATTTTTCCAGGCTACTATATTAAGCAACATATTGTATTCATTCCCTTGGCCTAATCCCTTTGCAGCATTGAATTTCATCCCAGCGCCCCATTTAAATATCACCAACCTCAGAGCTCGGAGCAGACCAAAAGTTTCCTTTAAGTGTTCACCAATCACTCCTCAGAGGTGGTGAAGGAAATCAAATTACAGCTTATGTGATTCGGCAGAAGATCATTCAATCACAGAACCATAATGGTTGGAAAAGACCTGCAATTTCAGAGTCCAACCATAAGGATCCTAAGTTCTTCCAGGCCTCCCCATGAAGAAAAGCAGCTCATATATATAAAAAATACTAAATGATAACCTAGAGGCAAAAATTGCTATTATAGGGAAGAAAAATAGTTAAGTTACATCAGTATACTGGAGATATATATGTGTGTGTGTGTGTGTGTGTGAATATATATATATATTTACCCCTCCCCTCCCTACTCTAGATAACTAAGTAAATGCCACCAAGTCCACAGGGAGCACGGGAAGGTCCTCAAACCCAGGATGATCACTAAAGCTCCACGCATGTGTCTTGAATAATAAAGGAGAGAGAAGTCCTGCTATCTTGCGCTGAAGCAAAGCCCGTTTGGGGTTAATATACTGCACGAGACGTCCAAGAACTCCTTGTCCATTCGAAAGTCTGAACCCTGAAGTATTTTATTACCAGGGTTAGGGAAAGCTGGGGTTAATCAATATTCTCTGCATGTCCATTATGCGGTTCAAAGCTGCCTGTCTGCTGGTTTCCTGCCTGCACACACATCTTTCAGGAACTCTAAAAACTGTAGAGAAAATAATATATAAAAAAATTATGTCTGCATCAGTTTCTTTTTTCTTTCCTTTTTTCTCTTCTCCATTTTCTTGATCATCCTGAACACCCATATGCCACATTCTCCATGTACCTAACAGTTTGGCTCCTTAAGAAACAGTATATTTAGCAACTCTCGTTTGTGTTAATGTAGTTACTCTGTCATGGAAAGCACCTGAAAGTCACCCCGTGTCCCAGGGAAGTCCTCACCAGAGTCCCACTGATGTTACCATCATTGTGAAGGACTTTGCTGGCCAACTTCTCCGAATCACCAGCATCTCTTCTGCCTAATTGTCACTTGATCTTGAGCAGAGCCTTTGGGACCGTTTTCATTAGTAGATCCCAACTCTTCCCTCGGGGAGAGACAGACTTGAGAACGGCACCTCAAAGCCCAGCTCGACAGGTCTGCTTTTCTAGGTCACCATCCACACGTCCCAGTGGTCGAGGCAGAGCATTCACACAGGCAAAAGCCCAAAATGGAAAATTTGAAGTCAAGAAAAATCACAGCCAATACAAATAGTGTAGCACACGGTAAAGTTATGGGATTCCTTGCTATCCAAGGGCACAAAGCAAATCTTGTGGATAGGGCAGTAAATGATTCAGACACTCATGACAATGCAAACCCGGATAACAACAGGTGCAATTAAGTGAGCATTATCCATCCAGGATAACTCGGCAGGACCAGAGCAAATGTCACACTGGAAATGCTTTCAGCAACCACGTGGGCCCCAGCTTCACAAAGTGACTTGGTGAATTAGGGGAATGGGCTAATCAATCTGGTGCTGCCCAGTAGGAGAAAGTCCTGCGCGGTGCTCCTGGTGGGCCGAGACACCAACCACGTGTGCGTTGCACCCCTGCAAACATCGCTGGGCTCGGGCCAGCATTAAAACCAGGCAAACCCGTCCCCGGTGCTGCTGAAAGGCACCAAGCCACCTCCCCGGACACCCGGGCTCCACGGCGAGGCCAGCGCCCGCCGGCCACCTTCGGAGGTCAATACCTGCCAGGAAAATTAGTGACACTCTTACGTGGAGCCGGCAGAGACCTCCAGCTGCAGCCACGAGCCCGCAGGAATGAGCTAGTCAGCATCTCTCTGCCCCCGAGGGAACAGGAGCCTTTGATTTTTAAGCCCTTTCCAAGTTAGATTGTGCTTAATTGCGATTATTATCGTCCTCTGTCTGCTCTGGCCCTCCTGAGCTGCTAGAGAGGAAGAGCAGGCCTGACTTTAAAAACACATAGCTCACAGGCAGGCCTAAGGACTCGCTGATCCATGTGTGCCAAGGCTGAAAGCCATGGGGAAGAAAAAAAACAAAGCAAATATCTTTTATATAAATAAATAAATGTGTGTATGTGTGTGTATATATATATATATATATATATATATGCATATCATACTTGTAGCAGCTTCTTAGGAGCAACCAGAAGAGGATATATTGCTGGCCCCCACCCCATTGTGCCAGATCCCAATTCCCATGCCGAGGGGGAATGGCCTTTCCCCCTGTCCGGGGCGGGATGCTCCCAGGCATGTGCCCGTCCCAGGCACGGTGCCCGTCCTCCTCAGTGCTCCTGAGGGCAGAAACACTTTGTTAACAGAAATCCGCCAGACAGACAAATTCAGGGTGCCAAAAATGGGTTCTTTTCACAGCATTATCTCATCAGAGAGGTTTCCGCTGCCTTACGGGCACTTTTCTCTGGATAAATGGAGAGGCAGAGAGTGACCAACCCCAAATAATCGGATTCCTCTCATTTATTAACTGCCCAAACCAAATTTTATTTCCATAAGCATCTTAGCGAGCAGAGTGAAATATTTCCTGTTCCCTGAACACTCTCAGGGCTTAGTGCTATGCATGGGCAAGATCCACTTCCCAAAGATGAATATATGTGCTAATGTAAAGGGTGCTCGGGCACCCTCACCCTGTGCCAACCTCCCTTGGCAGCAGGGACCTGCTCAGGACAAAGAACTGGACTGGTAAAGGCTGCAAATCATCTGCAGAACCTGCACCCCACATACACCTCACCACAAGCCCTGCATTTGCTCTCCAAATGCTGCACTTTCCCCTTTTACATATATATATAAATATATATAAATAAATAAAGTATGCTTCTGGCTGTATGAATATTGCTCTCGTTTTTAAACCGAAACTCAAATAAGGAACACCTGCTTTTTCCGACAATTATTGGGTGTTTTGTTTTTGTTTTTCCCCCTACGGAATGACAGATAATACTGTCTTTTCAAATTGACAGAGCAAAAGAGATTACAGTGATAATCAGGTTACCTTGCAGACAGATAGAAAGAGGAGAGAGATTCGGAGAGATTCTTCTGCCTAACAATCCCCAGACTTAATATTTCCATCTGCCGGGTGAGCACTCTCTCTGTAAGGTTTATTTGAGTACATCACTTCCCCACTAAAGCGTTTTCTGGCTTTCTCCAAGGATTTTTTGGCTAGAAATAGGTCAGAGCGGTGGTTTCTGAGCCCCATCCTAACAGAAATTGGAGAGGATCAAGCAAGGTAAATTCTGTTTACCTTATAATAAAAGAAAATGAGGAATTCCCCACCTAGGTGACTGGATTAAAGAAAAAAAAAAAGCCACTAAAAGGTATTAAAACATCTCCCCCTGCTCTAACAATTTTTAGGCAACCATAACATAATCTCTAGGCAGTTGGTGCTAAGGCAGGAGGTGAATTGGGCTTCCAGAGGGGCTGGATAACACATTCCTATGGACAACACTCCTCTACGTCACAACCACAAGCATCCACAGAGTCTCTTCGTAAAGTAAACCAAAAAAAAGACCTTACGTTCCCAGTGAAGTCATCATTTATAGTATTATTTTTAATATTGCAAGAGCACATATATTGCTGTAGCCCTGGTGAAGGCCTAGAGAGCAGGTAGGGCTAAAAGCAAGGACCAGGCTGCCCATCACATGCAACAGTCTTCCCATCAAAACCATCACACCCTGTGAGAGCCTCTGCAAAGGCCAGCAGAAGGGTGAAGCTCGGAGAAGGGCTGGTCTTGCCTCTGCTCTTCCAGGCTCTGCTCCTCGCATCCAGATCTAATCCCAACTCGGAGCTACTCCCAGGCTTAAATTGCTACGGCATTCCCAGGATTGGCGGCCACTGCAGGGCTCTGCAAAGCCACAATCAACTCAGTTTGGATCCCATCTGCATTTTGGTCTGTGGCACCAAAATTCATGACAAGAAAACGCTTTCTACATGTAACCCCGGTTTGGGTTCTACAGTAGGCACCTTTATCAGAGATACACGTGCAAGTCTTGGGGTGTAGGGTGGATTTAAAGAAAATTGTTTCCTTTTCCTAAAGGTTCCTAAAATTTGTTTCCTTTTTTAAATATTTTTCTATATCCTTATTTTAAACAACTTGAAAGTGAGATTCCACGCTTAATCTTTCATTCTCCTTTTCTTTTGTATTAAGATGTATCATTAAGAAATCTTCGAATTTTTGCTACCCTTTGTCAAATGTATGGACACACTCTCTGTATCCATAAAGGATGCAGGAAATGCAGCATTTGCAACGTAAATCTCAAAGTATTTACAGAAAGGGAAGACTTAAATTTTGAAACCTTCAAGGAAAGCCTGGCAGAATCACCAAACCCAAGCTGCAGCTCAGAACGGGGCCAAGGCAAGAACCATTCTTGGCAGAACATCTTTAGCTCTTCTGAGCGCGCGGACTCCTCAAGACCCCGCAAGGTCCAGGCCAACGTTACCAACAGCCTCTTGGTTTGATGCTGGTCAAAACCACCGTGAAGACCACAGAGCACCCAAAGGCGACGCTCACCGTGGGCAATGAATGGCCATGGGCAGTGAAATGAAGCCCGTTCCTCTGACGCCACAGGTCAACGTGACCTCTTCCCTTCATGCAGGACCTCCCTTCCCAGCTTTCTGGTGAGCTCCAAGGAAATAAAACCTCTTAAAAGCCACCTAACGATTTCCAAACAAGCTCTGACTCCATCATTTGGAAGCGGTGGATAAAATGAAGCCAAATGACCAAAAGATTATTTCGTATTAAATTTCATTTTATATTTCTCCACATAATAATTAAAGAGCCTATGGCTGAAGATATAGAAAGCACTAAAAATGATGCATGCAAAAAGATCTTACTGAACTTAATGCAGCATGAAACTACTCAACGGACTGGTTTAAATACTTCGCTGTAAAAATACACAGCATAAAAGCATGTTTCACTGCTCTTTGTTTAATAGGCGAGATAATTAAAAAAATGACAACTTTGCCAAATACAAAAATCAAGTATTTATGTTTTTAGAGAATTCCTAGAAGCACAACCCACTGGCGAGACCAGCACGAGGCAGAAATGGAAAACGCCAACGACCGGCTTTCCTTTTTTCATTATCTGAAGCCCCTCTTTTCAAAACAATACAAAATACAGCCTCAATCACAGTCCTCCTCGGAGTGACTTCCCATTTTTCCAGGCCGAGCGCGTTTAAACTGCTACCTCTCTGCGACCCGAAACCTTTGGGGGTTACGGTTATTTCACAGATGCCTGTGGAGAGCAAATTTACAAATTAATCCTCAAGTAGCAAAAGCGGCTGCTGAATCATTCCTGCGACTCTCCCGACTGTTTGCCCACTTCTCTGCTCAATTCCTGCTAGCCAACTGCTTCTGCTGGCACGCCGCGCCGGCGAGGCAGCAGAGGCTGTGTCTACACCGCGGGTTCTTGCCAAATACAGGACTTTTTTTTGGATCTGATCTTATTAACCCTTCCCGGGCTGCTGGTGGGAGAGCCTTCCTGCACAGGCCGGGTGGTTTCAACCCAAAATGCGAGGCAATGGGTTCTTCCTGCATCCTGTTGGTGGAAAGGTACGGGGAGACACCCATTTTCTGGGCATCTTTCACGTGCAAGGCGTTGCATTCAGGTGGGGATCTGCAACACGCAGAGCAGCAGGGGAACGTGCATTTCACCAGCAGTCCCCAGGACTCCCTTTCTGGCATCAAGGGGTGGCTGCCTGCGAGGAAGCTCCTCCCGGGACCGAGCACCAGAGCATTTGGGACGAAGCGCACAAGGCAGCTGAGACTCACGAGGGGGAAAGAGGCTGTGAAATAATTACGAGGAGACCAAATTAAGGCAGCAGGACGCGAGTTTTGCCACCGAGCACTTCGGCAGCAATTCTGAGCGTGGTAAAAGCTGTCAAGTATTACGTTCATTTTTTATTTTTTAACTGCCCGCTGGCGGAATACTAAAAGGGAAATTTGTGAAATGCAGTTGGTATCACTCCCCGTGCTGCTCTACACACAAACTAGATTTGTTTTCCTTAAAGTACCCCGCAACACACTCTTCCATTGGCCCTCCTTTTTTAATTGTCACTGGGACAGAGAAAGAAAATAAATGCTAAGGACACTTATTTTCCAAAATACTCTAATGAAGACAGTAGAGATTCCAGGAGCTCAATACCACAAAGAGAGAAAAGCAACAGAACGTATCAATCAAGCAAATCCAGCCTGAGCTGCATCTCTCTCAAAAATAAGAAAAGAAACAACAACCTATGCAGCAGGGGAATAGCTGAGAAAATATTGACTTGTTAAAGCGAGAGCCGCAGACGGATTTTGCGCCCTGAGGAGGCTGTAGATATTTCTAAATAAAGCTCAATACAACCGCACGGTCAGCCAGCTCCCCAAAGCATTCGGGCTTCCAAACTCCAGAGAGCGGCTGGGATTTTTAGCATTATTGCTCCTTCGGTTCTCTCCTTGCAACCAAAATACCAACAGCCACTAATTTTCGCCAGAAAATACAACGCTTTTGATAAAATACAGCAGCTCTCTCCTGTTGGCCAGCAAAGTATTTCTATGTTAATACATTAAGAGCCATGAAGATCCATCCCAACTAAGCCGGGTTCCAGCTAAGCTGTTGGGTGGTGACATCTGCCCAAGAGCCCTTGTGGTTGGAGCCGGGCTCCGCACGGGCTCATCGGCAGCAAAGTCCCTCCACTCTCTAATGGCAATTATAATTCTCCTCGTTACAGTGAGCCCGTCCTGTGATTAAATTTCAATCTGAGAGGGCTCATTTTCTCATTTGCAGAGATTTTATTAGTTTGTGGCAATGTCTGCTTTCCTGCCTTTGAATTTATTCTTAGATTACTTTCCTTTGTTTCCCTTTTTTCTTTTTTCAAAATCCCTCTCTTTCAAGTGACATTTGCCAGCATTAGTCTGATTTAAGACCTTTTATCCAACCCACTGGCTTTTACCTACCTATATTGCTTCCAAGACCATGGGGATCTCCAGGCATTAATCATTAGCATGCAACCCAAAGCTGGCTTTAGGCAACAGGTTCCCGTTTCCTCAGGGAATGCTGAGGAATCCCAGCGGATGGTGCCCAACACCCTCACAACAGGTTGCTGTGGCAGATGAGCTCTCAAGGCTCTTTCTTTCCCGTGCCCCTCAGTGACCAGTTGTTGAAGCTGTTCTCCAGGGAAGTCTGTGCTCCACCACCGCTTCCTTACGGAAAGCTCCTCCCTACTGAAAGAAATTCAGGGCACAGAAACGAAGCCAAGGTCATGACCAAGTGTTCAAAATGCAAAACAGTTGGTGCTGAGCTAGCTTATAGAATTGGGGTGCTCGGAAATGCCTCGGGAGATGTCCGAATCCGCCCAGCAGCTGTATCCCTAAGCCGTTCCTAAGGGCTAGCGAGGGAAACGCGGGCGCTCCTTCTCCTCACAAACGCACGGGCTGCCTTGCCTTGCTTTCCCTCGTGCCGCCCGTGTTCATGACGAGCGAGTGAAGGTCACATTGGCAGTCTTCTCCAAGGTGGGAGCGGGTCCGAGGGGCCGCCGGGAGGTCCGCGGCCTCCAGCGAGGCCTTGTCTACAAGGTGAAGCGGCCGCCGAGGGAGGCAGCGCCCGAACTCAACACGCGTTTGCAATTCCGCACCGAGTCCCCGTGTGGACAGATTTAATCTGCATTACAAATGTCTTTTCACGGCTTAAGTTAACCCCCAGCTATTCTTTCAGGAGCAGCGCATTTCCAAGGCTCTATTACGATATGCTTCGAGTTGGGTTTCTGGAGTCTTTTTCTCGCTCCGGGAATGAAAATTTATAAATACGCTCCCGACTTCAGCAAGTCTAAGCCAGTGCATAACTAATATTCTTAGACATCTAATACTACAGCCCAGACACACTAGCTAAAATAGTATTTTTTCCAAATGTCATTAGCAGGCTTTGAACCCAAGAGCTGTCTCTTTCTGTGTCTTTTCTCTGTGCTCATTGGCATAAGGTTCAAAGTAGCTCTCAGCAAATTCAGCTACCTCGAAAAAACCCATCCGTGCAGGCCAAGTAGCCAAGCACAGACACACACGCACACTCACAATTAAAATCAAATGCCTAGCTGATCATTTCACTTTTAATTAGATTTCCCCGCACCTACGAGTTAAGTCAAGGCTGCAGGCTGAGATATTGATTTAAAGCTGTAGCTAATGTGGTTTATTGCCAGATTTGCTCATAGTCAAAGCTAATTATCTCTATTATGCTTACATGATTTTTCAGACAACAACAAGAGAAAGGGAGCGTTAAGAAGGCGCGCGTGGAGGGAGCAGATCTGTGTGCTCGCATACGCCTGCGTGCCCCGGCACGCAGATTTACCAACTGCTTAAAATCCAGGGCTCCTGTCGTACGGGAAACAGGGAGCTCTTGGAAAATGAATTACATGTGGGAGAGCTAAGTGAACATCTCCTTGCCAAGACCCTTCAGGAAGCATTTAATGGCAGGAGAAGATCCTGCACCAAATGCAGCGGTGCTGTGCGCAGCATCAGCAGCTGATTTTTTGAGCGGAGTAAGAAATGGGAGCAGTCTTTCCCTGCGATGCCAGGAAAGCAAGGCACCTTTAATAATAATAATAATAATAATAATAATAATAATAATAATAATAATAATAATAATAATAATAATAAATCTCCCTGGGGAATCAAATCTTAAGTTTCTTTTTAAACACTTCCCACTACCATCTCTGCTTAAACTTTAATTCTGGGGGGGCATTCAGCCTGCCAACAAAGTTCCCCCCTCAGACTTTGTTTTGCTTAGTTTTGATTTTTGATGATTTTAAGAGAAGAATGCTTTGTAAAGGAAGAAAAAAAAAAAAAAAAAGTACACCTCCCTCAGCGGAAAACATCCCTATTCTCCGAATAAAAGCAGGCACTGCTGTGGCCAGGCTCCTGAAGGTGGGTGGTGATGCCTGATGCTACACCCATCCCTGCCACCGAGCCCAGGCAAGGGTTTCCCCCCTAACACTGCAGATGAGGTGGCTGCTTATCTGCTAACTCTGCACAGATGACATTGTCATTTAAATGCTGCCCGGGTAGCAGTTCGCTGTCATCAGATAAGCAAATCACAGATCACTTTCCTGGCCATATTACAGGAATAGCAAAGTAGAGCCTACCGGTATCTCAGCTATAACTTACATGTGCGGTGTTAAGAGACCTCCAGCAAAGATACATCAGTGGGGGGTGTCATGTAAAAAGCTTGCTGAAGCACAGAGAAAAAAAAAGAACTGACTTTAACATATTAATAGTTTAAATGCTTCTCTGTTTTCCAGTTCTAGGTTTTAGCTAAAATGAGAACCTGCCTCGTACTTTTGGGGTATTTTGTCCTGCAACTGCAAACACAACCCTCTCCGAACAAGTCTGATGAGCAACGCTCCAAAATACCTCTAGATTCTCACAGTTTCAGCAGTGCTTTATAAGCTGAGCCTTGAAGCACTCTAAACCATGAGAAGAAAAGTTCTGATAAGGAAGAGCTCCGTTTATTCCAGGACTCCGGCTTGCTCCTGCTCCGCCTTGCAAGGCTGCATCCCGGGACGCTCACGGCACGGGACAGGCGCCGTCACTTACGGAAATCCGCGGGGATTCAGCTCGGCAATGACGGCGCACGCAGACAGAGCTCTTTGTTCCTCCAGCGCCGCGCCGGGCTCCTGCTTGTGTGTCCCCATTTTCTTGGCCCCGGCGAGCAGGTCGGCTCCGAGCCCGTCCAAGGGGAGGTCGTCGCCGCGAGCGGGGCCAGCGCCTTTGTTTGCAGCCCCAAACAGGGGCACACGAGTCAGGACGCAGCTGCCCGGCTCAGCTCCCTTCATTCACACTGCGCGCTGGCAGCCCCGGCTCCGAGGAGGTCTGGCAAGTGCTCTTAGATCTTTGTCCTGCGCCCCGAACGCCCAAAGCAACCGTTCTCCTCCGCCACTAGTGACAAATACTACTACCTAAGTAGCATTTTAGAGTTTTAGTAGTATTGGTAGTATTCTAGGGTTTATTAAAACCCTGATTATTAGGGTTTATTCGGGTTTATTTGGGTACTGTTAAGTACCCAGATACTGCTACTGCCCAAGTGCAGCAAACAACTGCACGTCTGTTTGAAAGGACCTGGCGCCAGCACTAAGGATCTGATGCCTACGTGCAGGGACGCTTTTCTTGCCATTGAAGCATTTTTTAGGTATCACAACGTGCATCATTACCCAGGTGCACAAGTGACAAGGTGCATGGGGGTAGTATAACCATTAGCCCAACTAGGCAAACCATGAATCCCGTCCCCAAAGGCTGCAGAGGGGTAACAGATGGAGCAAACAACACCAGGGACGCCAGGACCCCTAACAGTCTGAAAAGATGCCAACTAGTGCTGCATGTATTGGAAGTATTGGAAATGATGCCCTTTCAACAAAAAGGGAAATATTTCAACGAAACAGAAAACTTTCAACAGGAATACGCAATGGATAATGTTTCAAGTAATTGCTTCTGCATTTTCACCTGCATCTTTCACCAAGAACAGATTAGCTTTGCTTCAACTCTGTCATTTCATTTAGGCTTTCGTATTAATAGCATTGTATTTATTATGCTCAGCATCACTCTGTTTACATATACCACACGGTTTCCTACTGCCAACGTCCTGACCCTGGATGAGGTACTTGATCCTGGCTATTCAGCACCTTTTGAAATACTGTATTTTCTTTGTGGGTGTGAATCCTTGTTCAACATCTCCGGACGTCCTGCAGAGCAGGAGCGTCACCTCGCTCAGCCAGCCCAGCTCCTCCTTTTCTGCAGGAATTGCAGCCAACTGGGGGTTCCCACCAGGAAAAGTTGGCAACGCGCAAGCACCAAAGACATGGACTACTGCAAAGTGAAAGCAGGGGAATAAAGAAACAGCAATGCAATTGGTGCCTTTATTTTCAGGCACAAGGCAGGGAAAGGGTGCAGGGCTCTCCGGGCTGCAGGGCAGCTCTGGGCAGCCCAGCTCCTGCATTTCCAAGGGGGCTCCTCAGCTGGCTGCACAACTGTGGCCGGCACCAAGGGGCTGCTCGAACACCCACATGGGGCTGCCCGAGCACAAGGGCAGCCCTGGCCCGAGGGCACACGCTCCTCTCAAACTAACACCCTGAGCTGGTTTGTCTCCCTTCACAGGGAAGGTTGGACACCACTATATTTATTTATGCTGAAGGAGGAATGGAGTCACCAGCAGCCTAACAAGGTCATTGAAGATTGAAGTTGGCATAGGCTGCAATCTGCTCTCTGCTCACGCTCTGCCCAACTAAATGGATTTGGACAAAGGGTTTGGTCAATGCTGGGATCTGCTGGGCTAATTTAATGGAGAAAGAGGGTTAATATTGGGGGGAAATCACTGGAAAGGTCCAGGGAATATCTAAAAGCCCGAGCAGCAAGTGGTAGAAGCTCCAATCCCAAATATTGCAGGGAGGAGGAGGAGGAGGGGAGGAGGAGGAATGCATTCATGTTTTCTGGGAAGGCAAGGCAGGAGGGGGACCTTTCCATGCCTCTGTCCGTCACCTAGAAGTTGTCCCCCTGTTCTAAAGGGGCCATAGGAAGTCTCTTTGTAGAGAGTGCCCAAGGAGGTGCTGTAGAATAGGTGATGGGTCCCACGCCAAGGCAGATGCCTTCAGACAGGTAGAGCGCTTGCTCTCTGAAGAGCCCCTCCTGCCCACACATGGAGCTATCACCACGAGTTCAGATCAAAGGCAAGGTTTTAACTCCGTGAAAGGAGACAAATCTCACTGGAGACAAGTGATCTACGCTAATCCTGGGGGATTAGACCCAGGCCACTTATCCTGGCATTTACCAGGGGCTCCTGCCATCACCCCATCACACTGGGCACTTGTGCCGCTACCTTCCCCACCGTGAAGAGGCCTCAACCACCCCGTCGGAGAGCTCCCTGCTTCTCACACATGGCAGAAGCCCATCAGAGGCCATCAAACCTACAAGCGTGAGCCTTTTGTCTTCATAAAGCCCAAAATAGTCATTTCCATCACTGCATGACACACGTTTCTGGCCCAAAAAGCAAAGACGATCTCAGCAGTCAAATTGCAACACACAGCAAAGGGGATAAGAAGGAGCCTCCGGCCACTCACACCACGTCTTCACACGCTCCCGCCTAAGCAGTAACAGAAGAAGCAGTAGAAAAGGGGGGAAAATAACGATATAGGTGAAATTCAGCTCTCTGCAGAGCGTCACGAGGGTTGTCCACGAGGCCCCAGCCACATCATCGACATGCACAAAACGTCACCGATGTGATTTCCTTTCCGGAGGGAATGTTTTGTAAAACTTCACAAGTGACAGCTTCATAGTCCCATTAACCAAAGGTCATAAAACGCTGTATTCTCATTTTACGCTGCTCTAACCGATCTCTAAAAGCCCGCAATGATTTAGAGCCTGCGGTTTAGTGCCGTGATTGCCCTGACACCAAGGAAGAGACTTTGCGCATGCCGAGGCCGGAACTCCAATTTGGCAGCCTAAAAGTCTCCTAAAATTGTGAAGTGCTGCAATAACTTTAAATGACTTTATATTACTTCATTCCCAAACCCCAGCTATTCCTAAAATAAAGCGCTTAAAGAAATGTGAGGGCTCCAATTACAGTATTTAAAAGGAAATGTACTTCTTGAGACCTTACAGCGCTCATATTCGGATTCTCCTGGAAATGTGTGCTCAAATAAGTCCAAATTGGCTTCTGCAGAGCAAAGTTACCCAGAAAATAGCACAGCACTTTTTACTTTGTTTTCCAAACACATTGCATAGCCCTGAAGCAGGCAGCACATTGAAGGCATTTGAGGTGGTGCCCAGGGAAGGCTTCCCAACCTCAGCGCACCCACGGATAACTCTGCTCCGCACACACTGCACTCCAGTTTCCAAAAATGCCTTTCCTGACTTGCTCAAACTCCATTTCTATGACCCCCCCAAGCGGCTGACACCCTGTGGGGTTTTTACCTGCTTAGAGAGGATGCAGATCTGCCCCACATAAGCCAAGTGTCTGCCAAGACAAGCCGGGCCCCTTGGGCTGAGGGGCTTTGGTGGCAACATGGGGCAAGAAGAGCCCCCAGGAGGTGTCCAGCAGAATGGAGCAGTCACAGCAGGAAGCAGGGGGACAAACACCCAACTCCTTCCCAAAAATCCCGGGCTGCAGTGCTTTCCACGCTGCCTTTCCCCAGGGCAATATTGCAGCCGGTGGAACAGAAGATCCCAGAAGATCCAGTAGCCCAGGGGCAGCCTGAAGGTGTTCAAATCCCAGTTAAGTTTTCAGGGATGAAGAGGCACGTGGAACAAGACCGCAGGAGAGCTAGACTTGCAGCAAAGCTACACAAACATCACTCAGGCTGCATCCTCCAAGAGTGGTAAGCCTGAAGAAATCAAAGCAAGAAGCTACTGCCCCAAGGAGGCCCTGCAAGCCCAGAGGTGACCCTTGGCTCTGTGCACATTTCTCAGCAAAACCACCCGCTGAGGGAGGGCTCCAGGCCGGCGCTGCACCAGGGAAACACTGTTCTGAAGCCTCCACTTCACAGCCAGTTCCACATATCTGCTTTAACCCCTGAGCAGGGAAGTGTGCATTAGCAAAGCTTAAAGCAGCAAAAATAGCCCAAATCTCTTCTTGATAGGTTATATAAATATCTCCAGAAAAATGTACGCCAGGTATTAATTTGCCATACAGCATAGGCACTTGGTGCGGGAGAAAATTTCCATCTAGCTTTTCATGCTGGAAAAGGGCTTTTATAACACAATAGAGGGAAACTAGTTCTGTTTTTGTGGAAAACATTTGGTTCCGACAAAAGGAGCAAAATAAGCCCTAAAGCAGAAGTACTGAAAGGTCTGGCACCGAAGGAACAAGAAAGGAGACAGACAGAGAGAGAAAAATCTTTAAGGATTCTTTCCAGCCAAACATCTCTCCGAATGGGGGTGGGTGAGTTTGCTTTTTTATTTATTTTTTTCCTTACTTGTTGCCTCTCAGCAGCAGTCAGTAGTCTTAATATCAGCTATTCTGGTGACATATATAAATCCATATAATTCTATGAAATTGCCTGTAAAATATAATACGCAGCTCACATGAAAGCCTCCTTGCAAGACTGCATCGCTGCGCTGTTGCACTGCGCGCTGCCCTATGCTGTGCGCTGCACGCGTCCCAGGAACACGCAGGCTCCATCCCTTTGCTTCCTACTTTCACGTCGGGCTAATAAAGAATAATGATGTTTGCAAGCAGCAAGCACAGCTCACGGTGCTGCAGCGGAGCAGCGCGCTTACCTGAGCTAAAAGCAGCCCTGTCCAAGTAAGCTGGAGTTGGGATGCTCCGTGGAATTAAGCGTGGCTCTCGCACGATGACCGTGGAAAACTGCTTTGGAGCAGCGTTTCCGAGTTACTTCAGTGCAGGAGATAAAAATCAGCACACTGGCAGTCTGCGCTTCGCTCGCTCTGAGCCGTAATGATAAACGGG
The DNA here is from genome assembly GCA_013398315.1 of Nothoprocta pentlandii. NCBI lineage: Eukaryota > Metazoa > Chordata > Aves > Tinamiformes > Tinamidae > Nothoprocta > Nothoprocta pentlandii. The sequence goes on from VZSG01000321.1 coordinate 533,859, forward strand.
ATTTGTTTCAGATTCCTTTGGTCCAAACAGTGCTTGGAAAAGCCCAGATAAGATTTTATCATGGACTTCCCCCCATTCCCCATCCGCAGGGGAAACAAGTCTATGGGCAAAGCCACAGCACTGCTCGTGCTAACAGCAAAGCCAAAGAACCTGCAATTCTCACAAGGCAGCGTCAAAGCGACGCACTCGGAGACACAAAAACCTGCCCATCGTCCTGGGAGCTCCACGCTTGTGCTTAAAGGTTATCTGGACCCCAAGCAACCCCAGCTGCACTTCCTGGGGCCCCTTCTCCTACGCCTCTGAAAAGGGAGATTGATCTGTGAGTGGCAGGACCTCCTATCACCGGTACCTGGGGGGACCTTCTTCTAGTAGAGCTACTGCAGCTATAAAAAATTATAAGAGAAATGCAAGGGAACATGTAGCACCCGTGTAATTTATGGGCACTGGGCGATGCCTGTGCAATTCCATTAGGCCTGCACAGAAACGTGCACCAAGCCAGCCCAGGGCAATGCAAGGGGGCTGTGCTCTTGCTCGCCCTCCTTCCTCACTCATGCACGATGAAAAGGAGATGTTTTTGCGTGGGAAGAACACGTGGGAAACGCACCAGGAGCTACTGCTGGTGCTCCTGAGGAGCAAAAGGCGCAAACACGGGCACGTGCAGTCCCTTAGGAGTTGCAGGTGCTCTCAGCGCTTTGATAGACCTTCTCGCAGCACACCAGCCACGACATGCATTTTAGTAGCTTACCTTTTGGTATTGAAACCCATTTATTTCTAATCAGCCACCTTCTACAAGGATCTATCCCAGGAAGGGGATACCATACGAGTGGTAACCCGGGAAGGCCGTTGCAGCAGAGCCAGGACACCAGTTAAGCGAAAGCTGTTGGAGCAAGTTCTACTTCTTAAGGCTTCTTTGCACCAGAAGTCACCACGAGCGCTACACAGCGGCCTGTGCCTTGTTTACCTTTTCCTTTGTGTCTTATTCATTGGTTGCCTTCATCTTTATTGACCTGCCTCATTTGCCTCTTCCTCGGTGTAATGGTCTAATCTCTCCCCAGCACACGGCTTGTCAGAGAAAGCAGCGACCAAACGTTGCAAAAACTCAATTTTCATGCACATTTTTTTCCCCAATAAAGACAGCATACTGATTTGGGGTGGGAATGGGGGAACATTTCTTAAGGAAATTAAGCAACTAAACTAATTCTTCTTGAATAAGAAATCTTGTATTTATTCAACAGCTCATTTTCAGGAATGCTTTCAAACCTCTCTCTCTCTCCCTCTCTGTTTTAGGCTTTGAATTTATGGTGCAAAGCAGCAGCAGCCTTTACGGGCTGGATGTTTCCCTAATTAGCTGCAGTTTATGGCATCCTTCATCGAAGGGTTTTTAATGCCCTTCCCGGTCCTCCTAATTCCCCAATGAGGGCCTTCAAAATTGCCTGCTGAGGAGGAGATAAAACACTCCATCCAACACGACGGGCTCCAACGAGAGGGTGTCATCAGCGCAGGCGCCGCTGCAGGGCGGCAGGGGCAGCCCTGGTGCATCCACGGACACACAACGCTCCTCAACCCCATGTCGCTGCCGTCCTGAAACGCGTCTGGCAGCAATTCCATGGACTTGGGCCTTACCAACACCACACATCAAGGCTTCCAAGCAAGCCGAGTGCTGAATGGGCTAATGCTGTGAGTTGACACCCTCTGTCCAAGTCCCTGTTCAGACATGGGTATCAGGTGCAACCTTCACAAGCCACCCCGTCATTGTCTGCTTCACCTCCTGTATTTTTGCATCAGGCATAAAACATCCATCCTTCATCCCTTTGGAAAAAAAATTGTATTTCTGCATTAATGACAATCTCTCTTGTTGACCACCAAGAGCAGCAGGAGGATCTCAACTTCTCCTCGTACATCTACGACACAAATAAACACTGCAGGCTGTTCAGCCACTCAACAGGTAGGAAGCACTGCCGTTCCAGTGAGGTCAGAGGCCAGGACCCCCAGGATCCCTATCAGCATGAAGAAACAGAGGCCTCTCCACCAAGTCCCCTGCTGACTTTTATCTGCTAACGATCTAGAACAATATTTCCCAACTAATCCTTTACAATCCCCCCCTTTTTATTTTTTTTTTTCTTTTCAGCCTCATCAAATTCCTCACATTTACCAGGCCTGCTGGGAATTTATAATGCACAGTTTAAATCTGCACTTATTATAAACCTGACTCATCTGTAACTGCCTTTTCTCCCTTTGCTTGATTCACCAAAGATGCAAAGTAGCAGCCAAGGTAAACACAAAGCCCTTCCATTTACCAGATCGGGTAACTACCATCCTGCCATAGGTTTGTCATTTTAAGGGATTGGTCTAGCTGGGCCTATTGATATGGAAATGACTGCAATTACCAGTGTAAACAATCTGTTATTTTCCCTACAGGTCAGAGCCCTAAGTCAAGGATGCTTCCCTAGCATTACCATGTGAATGGGAGGGCATATGTTAAAAAGCAGGTTACTTGCGTCTTCATTTGCAACTGAAAAGCAAGACTGACAGCTGGGTGGTGGAGACAGGAGTGCTGATCACCCGTCATTCCCAGGATCCGCTGGGAAACCCACCTCCGGGACAGCCACCCGTTCTGAACGCCGTCCGCTTCGCGCAAGGTTCCAAAAACGAGTCAAGAAACACCCAACGTGTCGCCCCATCCACCTGCAGCCCAACATCGGTGCTTCCCGACTGAATATGTTTAAGGAACTGCCATGAAAACCGGCAATCGATGGGCCTTCCAGGGAGATGGTGTAGGGCAGGAGAGCACAACTCCCCGGGGAAAGGGAGGATGCAGCAAAACAAGCACCGGGCACAAGGGCCTCGTGCAAGCACTCAATAACATGATGGATATTCCCAACGCTATCCCAGTTTCGGGTCTCAAACCCAATCCTAAACCAGGAGCTACACTTAGTACCAGCAGAAGATCACACGGGTACAACCGAGGGACTGAAACAGGCTAAGAAAAGCACTTAACGTGGACTTTGCACCAGGAAAAAACACCCTGAGCCCACTGTTGAAGCAGGATTTAATCCCCGAGATGAGCTGTAACAGGCAAGCAATTCCAAACGCCTTTGGTGGGGAATGGCAGCCCGGGAGAGGGCCACGCTTCGGGAGCGATAACCCAGGACACCAACATCCCCAAACCAAAACACCAGCCCCAAACACAATGTTTTGTGCTGCAATGTGCTGCAATAGCCTGGGGACAGCCTGCACATCACTTCACCCCGGCAGAAGGGAGAAAGGACAGGGAGAAAGCACCAGGGAGGATGGGGTGGCCATAAAGCCCCTGACTGACCTCCAGCAGGAGCAATAATAGCACTAGGTTCAGCCTCGCTAGGGCTGCAGCTCTTAGCTGGGCTTTAATCCATCCCTGCCAAGGACGGATTCTCTAGGATTCTCTAGGATCAGTGCTTCCTTTCTCCCACAGGCTCCTGTTTTTCCCTTGTCCTTCCACAGATATCCTTGATTCGGTGCTAGAAAACAAAGCTGAGAGGATACCACTCCGTTAAATACACATGCATCAGAGCTCGTGGAAAGCAAGCTAATTACTCTTAAAATGATGAGCTAAACAGAAGCAGGGTGACACCAAAAATGACCACGCTGTGCTAATAAGCTTCAATACACGCAATCTTTCTTACTCAAAAGGAGATTAGGAAGCTATAAAAATTAGATTTCTTTTTACAAAAATAATCCTCTCATTGATGGCATTTTAAATTAAATATGCATGTGACAAATACGCAGCATATGCAGGCTGCCTTTTTATTTTTAAGTGATTTATTCCAGCTCCAGCTTAGCGTGGGGAGGAGGTGGAAGAGTGCTCAGGACATCACACAAGCTCCCCGCAAATGCCACCTGCACAAAACACTCCTCCTTCCCATGCCACCTGCCTGGACACAGGCCCAGACCCTCCTGGGTCACTTGTGCATGGAAAAGTATGTTAGGGGCCTGATTTACAGCAGCCCCATGGAAAAGATGGGAAGTGGTGGCTTCCAGAGCCGTGGAAAACCGGGACGTCACCGGCTACTTCTCCATGACTTGGCTGGGCTTCCCCGTGTCGCCGCTGCCGCCCGTGTGACGGCACCTCTCCGCCTCCCGCGGATGCTCCGAGCATAGAGAGGCAGCCAGATGCTCCGCAGGATGCTCCCGAGACCCATCAATCCCACTTACGGGCAAAATTTAATTGATACTCGTGGAAGAAAACTAAAACCAGCGACAAACTCAATGATCTGATTTGCTACAAGCAGCTTTTCCTCATTCTTTATTGACTTTAAAAGTAATCTAATACTTCCGCTTTCAGTAAGAACGCGGTAGTCAAATCACAACATCTTGGCATGTGTAGCGACTGGGATATAAACAGCGCTTTCAAAGCCGTCAAAATAATTTGCAGCACCTCCCAAAGTTCCCTTTCAGCACATCCAGACCCTGAGCTCAATGGTTTTACAATTGCAAATCAGCTTGGGGAGCAGTCTACAGAAGGAGGGCATTCATCAACAGGTGTATTAATCTGGGTGGAAAGAATGATGCACGCAATACCTGCTAAAGGGACATCACACGATGATACATGTTTTAACTAATTTGCTATCTCAGAGAAATAAAAAAAAATAAAGGAAAAAGGCCCAGTATCCCAGGGAGGCTCTTATCATTTGCCTCCTGTTCTCTCTTCGGGCACTTTCAGCACCTGATTAATTAATAATCGTGGCTTGGGTTATGCTGCTCGGCGGCGGCGGTACCCAAGCTGTGAATCATCATCTGGCACTAAAAATTTAATAGGTGCATTGCGACGCTATCGGAGATGCAACCCGTTGAGTGTTAAATAACTTATTTTTGTAAATATAGTCCTTTCCGTTTTTTTTTTTTTTTAACCTGAAAGCAGCATTATGCTTCAATAATTCTCCATGTCACTGGCAGCAGTAATTAGCACTTATGTTCCTTCATTGAGAGATTACCTGAGAGAATTCAATTAGGGTTTTTTCTCCCCCCTGTTGTTTTTTTAAGGCCATATTGTGCACTGCAGAGAGGCAGTTTGGTGCCACGCAACCAGGTTCATTAGGCACCAGTTTTTTGGAGCTGTTCCACTGGGATGCCCCACTGAGCAGCTTGGGATATAGGATGTTTACTGACTGCTTTTCTGCAGTCAACACAACGCACAGAGTCTGTAGGGGCAGCTCCTGGCCAGGAGGTCGACTCTGCTCCCTGCTCCCCTGCTTCGCTGCCAGTCCCAAGGTAAAAGAAACTCAGCCCAAAGCTGCATTTTCTACAAACTTTGTGCGAGTTTGCATGGCAGAACTTGACAAAATAAATTTCATCTGCTTATTTGCACATGAAATCCAGCTTGTCCTCCCCAACTATAGTGCACTGAGCAGATGCTCTACAAAGTGCCATCTCTCCCACTGATCAGTGTCCAACAGACACATCACACCGGGGGGCCTGATTTCCGTTTAGGCTGAGCCTCTACCTCTCAGAGAGCCTAAAATCAGGGCCAGTTACTTCTGTGCCCACCCCAAGAGCCCCTGACACTGCAGGAGCGACAGGAGCAGAGTTCAGTGCGACCAGAGCCCAGGTGCTGAACACCAGACACTGTCTGCAGGGCCAAGCGTGGTGCAGAGATACTGACTGACTTACCTCGGGTTTGCCAAATGTGTGCAAAGACAGAGAAACATTTACCTGGCACGGGAATAATAGTAATTCAACAGCGGATGAGGGAAAGAAAAAGAGGAAAGAAGAGAGATTTCACTGTTTGGGGAAGATCTTGGCTGAAGACGACAGCTTCAAAGGTTTTCCCCCAACAGGACTACATGAAAAATGCATTTCTGGGACAAATAATGACAAAGAAAAGGAGATATTCTATATTGCCATGGATTCTCCATGTAGAGAGGCATCAAAATCTCCCAGAAGACAAATTCAGAGAACTACACAATCCAGAAAACCTCCCTGTGATTTTGGAAATACTTCAGAAATCAGAGGCAGAGCCCGCACCGAGTGCACAGTCCGAGGCAGACCTGCCGTGAACTGCTGAGAAACATGAAATATTTACGCAACGAGGGAGGGCGAAGGCAGAAGCGTGAGGGAAAAGGGCCCGCCACGAGGAGCCCTCCATTCCTACTGTGATAGACATTTCCCTTCATGCCCCATCTCCAAGAAGAACACTGGTGTGGGAGAGGGCAGACTGGGAGAAACCAAGAGCCAAAACATAGAAAAAACACCCGTTTCTAACAGGTTTCTTTCTGTTCTTTGCTATTCACAGCTTTTAAAGCAGATGCCAGCTGACGTTTTGTAGTATTTGCTGCGGTTGTTAACATCTTACAAAATATAATTTAAGTTCTGCTAAGGCCAGTGCTGAGGGCTTATGATCCATCTCCCACTCCAGTCCTTCTGCCTTCTCCTGAAGAGCACATGGCCACCGAGGCTAGAGCCTCTCCTTCGCTTCTGTGTCTAGCTTTATTACCTCCCTTTTATTATTTAATACCAAATTCTCCACGACACTTTTCTTCACAGGCTGCCAAACTTGTATTTTATATTTGCTTTTTCCTCCCCCTCTCCCCTAACGACCCTGGATACCTGGGATATATCACTGCAAAACATCCATCGCCGCTGGAGGGGTCTGATGCAAAAAGGACAAGTTAGCACTTCTGCTCACATTAGTCCTTGTTACTTGAGAGCAAATTACAGCAATAGCATTACCACACTTGTTAATTGCTAATAATTATCTATTGCTAAATATTAGCAACAACAGCCATCTCATCTGCTGATGCCTTCACTGTGTATTGTGCTATTTAAAAATTTCTCACTCATTTTCCACTTTCTTTGCCCCAGCAGTTTGTCTCCTAGCTCTTTACAACCAGTTTACAACCGTCCTTGCTGTTGTCAGCATCCAGCTTCTCTCAAGGACCTGTCATTCCTCCTTGGCAGGACCAACATCTTCATGCACATGGGAAGGAGATCAGAGTTGATCAGACTTGATGCAGTTAAAATTTTTGACTAAAGAAAGTTTCCTAGCGAAGTGGAGTGGCTCATTCATTCATTCATTCAAAAAAAAAAAAAGTTATTGGAAAGATGAGTTTTATTAAAAAATACCCTTAGTAAACTCTACAGTGAAGCTCTTTGTTACAAATAACATTTGAAACAAATAAAAATCTATTTCTCTTCCCAGGAGAGATGGAAATTTAGAGACCAAACTTTTTGCAGCTGTTAAAGAAGTGAGAAATGGCACAGCCCCAAACACGAGCAAACCCTGCTGTCCACGAGCTGTCAAGGGTGAGAAGATGCTGTCGCTGCCACCTTCTTTCTGCTCCCTTACAATAAAGCTCGGGGTTTTGGGTTGTTTCCAAAGCAGAAGTACAGGGGTCAAGCAAACAGCTGCGGTTTGAGCGCCCGGTAACGCAAACCAGAGCGGCTCCATGAGAGCCGAGCGCAGTCGCATCAGCCACCCTCTTCACATCGCAATTTCAAAGCATTCCCCGCATCCCCCCATACCTTTAAAAAGGAGGAAAGGGCAGAATTTACCAAAAAGCAAAGAATAAGAGAGCAGCCTTTCCAAGCAGTGCAGAGGGAGCCCAACTACGCGAGGGCCACGCGCGGGCGCCGAGCGGCTGCCACCACAAGAGCCACATTGTCCCCGCGCCGCCGCTGCACACTGCGGCGCTTCCCCGCGTTCAAACCTCCTCCTGCCCTTCCTTTTCCCTATTTTTTCCTCCCGAACTTATTTATGAGCGGCAGCTACAATTATTAACTTCGACGTGAAAAAATAAATAAAAATAAATAAAAAAATGAAAATAAAAGTCTAAAAAAGACGGGGACGGAGAGGTATGCGGGGAATGAGGAGGAGGCAGGCGGCCGCCTCAGCCGAGGTCCATAAATCACAGCGGCTGAGTGACCTTTTATTCCCAGCGCCACGCTAAGGACTTCTGACACGCGGGGACGCGCGGCCGCGGCCGCCTCATGGGTTATTTAAGCAGCGCCCGCGCGCTCGTCACAATGAATAAAGCTATTGGGGAAAAAAGGAGGGGGGAAAAAAAGAGTCTGAAAACTTCATCCACGCAAGGACGCAGGTCAAAAGTTTCCTGGAGGGATGGGTGGTTGGGGGCACTTCTATTTCTGGGGTTTTGGCCGGTGCTGCTGCGAGCGGGGGGCTTGGGGACGCTCGCATCGAGGCGTGGAAAGGGCAACCGCTCGGGGCAGCCTGGATGCTGCTCTGCAAAAAATACAAGTTGAAAAAAGAAAGAAAAAAGGCAGGGGAGTTTCATCACAGGGTTTTACAAGACAGAATTTCTGATCAAAAAAAAATAAAAATAAAAGAGCTGGAGCCATGACTTTCTTCTCCTTATCTTTTTCCCACCATCACCCCCAACTGTTTCATCTCCTGCTCTAAAGAAAGAATAGGAAATTCCCAGGCGCTCGCTCTCTTTCTTTGCATAAAGACAAGCAAGCATCTTCGGTGCCAAGCTGGACTACCTCCAGTAAGGAAACCAAAGTTGCTTAAACACATGCTACAAAAATAAGCCGGCTGAGTTATTTCACACATAGACACATGTTATCCATACACACACTCTTATAACCTAGGAGGCAACATTTGCATTTCATTTCGGAACAAAATGCAAGTTTCCTCGCTCCTTTAATTCCACAAAAGGAAAGTTTCCCAGAACCACTTAGATTTGCCCAACTTCAGCCTGATCGCCACAGAGACGGAAGGTGGCAAGTCAGCAAGGTGCTACGTAGCAGAAAGGAACACTTCTGGCCACATAACATCATGCTCTGACCAAATACAACCTGATGGGTGAGAATTGTTTAAAATTTAAGAGGTTTAAATGCATTTGAACAAGGTTTTGAACCTCTAGGTGTTCAGTAGTGCCACGTCCCTTCCATCAGCATCCTGCCTATTATGTAAATAAGCCTTCCACCTTGAAGAGCAGGAGTTATCACTTCCGAGTAGAAGTTTGTTGTTAAGATGAACGTGACCCTATTTTTTTCCTAATAGTTGTCCTTCTGATATCAACATAGGCCACATCTTCTTGCGTTGGCAAGGGGCTGGCAAAGGGACCCCGAGCAGAAATCAAGTGCAGGCAGCTGGATCCCAGCAGCAGCTCAGCACCAGTGAGCTCATTGCACAAGGAGGACAGGGCACCACCTCAGACCATGGAGTGCCCAAGCGCAGACCCCCCAGCAAAGGTTTCCCCGTGGTTATCGGCTTGTCTCACACCACCACGGCCCGTGGCAGGTTCTCCCTCTCCTCTGGATGCACATTAAGTTTTGGCACACAGCTCTGGTACGAAAGCGTGGTATTTAGTCACTAATTGCTCCCATTTATTCCTGTTGCACCTTCCATTCAAAACATCCTGAGACCCAAGCGAGGAGCTAGAGCGCTACACACGCTTTAATCATAACATCCCTCAAAGAACAAAACGCAGGCAGGCAGCAGCCACCTCGCCTCCATCTATCTTCTCTTGATGCCAAACCCATTTCAAATGCTCATCCATTTGTCATTTCGATAGCAATCGTTACCTCTTCTCATCCGAGCTCCTACAGACTGATGAGGGCTGTTAAGACTTTTATTTACCTTCTTCTCACCGCATGCAGGAGAGGAAAATTAGCTCCGCAGCAACTTCTGTCCTTTTATAAAAGTCCTCATTCAGATGGAGGCACTGGAAAAAGAAAATTGTATGCGATCCGAGCCACGGTCCACGTGGAAACCAGCCTTGTGTTATGGACACACCAGCCAACAGAGGACCAAAGGGCTGCAAGTTCACGCTGAAGAGAGCCCCTGGATTTGCCTCTCACAGTATTTCAATATTCTTATTAAATATACACCTCAAAGCAAGTTGTTCTGGGTTAGAATTGAGGCTATTTGCTCAAACTTGGGAAGTTTGGAACTTAGGGAATTAAATGGAAGCTCCAAAGAACGTTTGGAAGCTTCCATCACAGGGCAAACACGGCTGTTCTCGCCGTTACGTCCCCAGGTTTTGGGTCCAAGGAGACCCTGGAGAGGACAGGGACAGTGGATGCAGAGGGCATTCCCACAGCAAGGTCCACTCCAGAGAAACAGGAAAAAGCAAAACCAGAAACAACCCTCCCCAAAAGCCTAACTGTTTCCTGGTTTAAAACTTTGGTTTAAGCCAAACAACGTTTTCTCAGCAGAAAAATAATGCATGTGAAAAGCCTGATCAGCTCTAAAAATAACTGAAATATCATAACAAGCCATTAATATGAATGAACAATGCAGCCAGCGTTCCTTAAACTCAGAAGTCCAGCTGATTTATGGACGTTAATTTATTCAAGGCCATGAAAACACATGAGCTGAATGCTCATTACCACGAGCATCTAACCCACCTCCTCTTACCCCCCTACCTGCCCAGGGTCAGTCGATGACAAACACTCTTTCCCGAGGAGCCTAATCTGGAATGAAAATTAAGCTTTATACAGGAACGTCAGCCCGTTACCCAAGCATTACATCAACTAAATATAGCACTGGGTTTCACAACCAAAGGCATCGATGGAGTTAGAGGTGGCGTTCACTTATTTCTGATTTTTCCAAAGCAGAGAAAAATAAGTGAGCCAAAAAGACCATTTTCACCCCTGTACCTTCATTCTTTCCCTAGCTATGTACTTCAATACAACCCCCAGCTTTCAATATGCTGCTTGAAAACAGCTCCGTGAGCACCACTCTGCAGTAACATTTATATGTGTAAAGAAATGCATGGGGTGTGAAGGCTCCATCGCCTTCTCCAGCCACACAAGAACCAATCACCTCATCCCCCATCTACAGACATGGTTCCTGATGCACCACAGAACTCCCCCAAGTTGATTTTTGGGCAAGTCTTTCTTTGAAGGAGACAATGTCCACGCACAGTTATGCTTTAACAAGACTACATTGTACCTACAAGCCAAACCATCACTCCTCGGACACAAGCCCCTTGGCCAAGCTGGCCACGGGTCTCTCTGAGATCAGTTTTGACGTTTTTTGACCTAAGCACTAACCTTTGTTCCTACAATCACTGCTTCTCACACAACGTGGCCCAAGACACAAGCCCGTACTGCTGCTGGCCCCTTCCATGGCTTTGTCCTGCAGCCTAGGATGGTGGCAGGGGATGCAGCTGGGCCCCAAAAGCCAAAGCCGCCACCGCCTCCGGATGGGACAAACATCCACGGGGATCTGAGCAGTAATTTTGGTTGTTTTTCTGCAGCTTTCTATGGGATAAAACGTGCATTAGTGATTCGGAATTCTGCTATTTGCATTCTCGTTCAGGATCACCTGCTTCATTCTTGTAAAAACGAAATAAAAAAAGAAGGGATGGCCACAGTGGAGGCTTCATTTGTGGAAAAACACATACTCCCTTTTCCATCTCCCAGAAATAAAGATAAAGGCTAAAAAGCAAAACTCTGCAGTCTTTGCTTGGGTCAAGCAAAGGGCAAACCATTTTACTTAAGTAAAGACCACAAGACTTATGCCTTAAATCGAATTTTGCAGCAAACAGCAGCTAGGTTCGGATGCTTTTCATCTGCAAAGCTCCCAACGCTTTCAGGGGAAACCTCATTTTTTGCCATTTTTCAGCTAGACGTGAGCGAAACTGCTACCCAAGGGTCATCAAAAGGCACAGAAGCACCACGCGTGGTCCACACACCTCAACACCCTCCTCAGCCTGTTTGTCCACCCCTTCTAAAATCCTCACAAATGACAACCACCTATTTCCAGGGCAAGTAAGGAAAGCTCCAAAAGTGTGCTTTCTGTGCTAATTAATACTAGGAAGTATTAATTATCCCAGGATAATTAATATCGATATCAATAATTAATATCAATATTAATTTTGTCCCAGGAGGTGGGACTGCTACAGAAGCTCTGACAGCCTCAGACCAGCGGGGCGTCATTCCCAGCGAGCCCAATTGAAGCAGCCACGGGGCCGAGTTCACGAGCTGATCAACAGGAACCCGCTCGGCTTTACGGAATTACAGTCCAATAGTGACGTGCGCCGAGACACGGGCAAGTTCTCAGTTTCCACCACCAGGGCTAAATAAAAATTAAAAATATTTGAAGAAAAAGAGCTGCTCCCCAGCAGAACAAGTGATTTCCCGCTCTGGGACCTGGTCTATGGGCAGGCAGCATGGAAGGCAGCAGGACATGGAAGCAACTCCTCCTCTCCACACACCAAGGGCTCCAAAGCCATGAGGTCCCCGACCAGCACCCCTTGCAAGTGCCCAACCAGCCTCCAGCCCACCAAAATCCTCCCCAACCCTGTCCTCACAGCACTGCCTGTAAATTATTACGTGATTTTTTTATATATGAATTATTCTCAAGGCAGCATTTCTCTTCCTTCCCTTAAATGCCTTTTCTTAATTACACACTTCTGCAGCATTGCTGAGTGAGCAACGCACTTGATCTTCTGCCTTGTTTAAGCACCCTGGTGGGACCGGCTCAGGAGGGGCTTCCACAGCCACCGCAGAGCCAAAAGGCATCGCCAGCAAGGGCAGCGTGAGCTCCTTCCCCTTTCCTCATCCCACAAAATGCACACCCATGGGAAAACTCCTGGGCACGAGGGCCGAGTTCTGGAATGATGCTCCATAGCCCCGTGCTGATTTACAGCCAGGGGAAACGTAACGAGGGCGTTTCGAGCTATCGCGGGCTCACAGCATCGAGCTGCTCCCATAAATTTGCGGGCTATTCCTATGAGGAGCTATTTAAACCCCACACATCCCATAATGAACCCACGCGTTGACTCCAGGGCAGGTGTGTTTTTCATTTACTGGCTTTTATGGGCGGCCCACGCGCGGTGTTGGAAGCGCCAGGAGACGAGATAAACGAAGGTGATAGGATGCTAGATAAGAGGTGCCGCTCGCTGTGGCAGTGATTAAAGCAATCTTCTCATTATTCCCGTCGTACGGATATCACGGCCTTTCCCATAGCAAAAGGTGGAGTTTCTGTACTCCGTAGTTTTACAACTGCTTATCTCTGTGTTTTCATAATAGCCACCAGCAAATCAGGCCCCTATTTAGACAATTACGGACTGCTCATGTACAGGAAATCCAATGGTATATAATCTATCAGACAAAAATGGCTGGAAAAATACATTTTCAGCAGCGATGGTTACGTACAAGCTGACTCCACTACCTAGGACTCTTTCTCCCCCCAACCTTCAAAATTTAAGTAAACCTGAGCAAGCGTTATCTAATTTTTATTAGAAAGCACAATCATTTCTCCTTGATTAAAGAGGAAAAAATCCCCGGTGCAGCAGACGTGCTCGCATTCCCATCATGGCAAACCTGGGATTCGCACGGCATCCAAAACAGCCCCGTTAATTCCAGCAGCCCTCGTCCTGCTGGAGGGCCGGGCGGACTTTGATTAGTGAATTAGCAGAGTGTGTCCTACGTGCACGGGCTCGAGAGCTTCCCCCTGCAGTGGCCACTGCTCTCTGCAGCCCTTGCGCTTTGTAAAGAGAGGAATAGCACAGGAGCATGGCGAAGGATCCAGGAAAAAGAGTGGAAAAAAAAAAAGAAATGGGTATTTGTAATAGGGATCTGGGTTTTGCTGGCAATCTGCAAACATGCAGGCGCATGAAGAAAAACAGCTCTGACCCAGCGCGCTAAGGAGTAAGGAATTCCTGGTCACGGACGGGCAGAAACGCACCGGTGGGACTGGGAATTTGGAGGGGCTGGGGAATAACACAAGGGAGTTCATTTATTCCCCAGCTTCTAAAAAAGAAAGAGCAAAACCCCACCATGCAATAGCAGGCGTTACAACATAGTGCACCTCAGCTCTATTTGCTAGCAGCCAGTGAAACGGAGTGAGGTGGGGAAAGCAGGGAGCACAAGCAAGGAACCTCCCCAGGAAGGGGCTTTCTTGTCTCCCCACCAAATACACACCTGACACCTGGGCACTGCCGACACACAGTCACCCCTTTTAGGGGGAAAAACACCCCCAAAACATTGCACAGACTGCAGAGCTCCCCATAAGCATGTAAAGTCCTCATGGCTTCAGGTCTTCATCAGATCTCGCAGAGATTGTGTTTCCTCTTTCCCAACATTTCACAGTACTGTCCTTTCTAAAACCTACACCACGTCCCACTCGGAAATGGCTAAATCACTGTCTGGGGACGTAAGACTGGTTGGTATTTGGCCAAACAGAAGGTACCATGGGTGAAAATAAACAACTAACAGCAGTAAGTCCCCTCACTAGGCATTCAGTAGGACCACCGACACTATTTTGGCACAGCTTCATCACACCAATATCCCATAAAATCAACAGCAGCTGCTTCACCTTGTACCTTCTTGCTCCTGAAAGACACCGGCACTGCTCCTTCTCAAGAGCGTGTCCAATACTACAGCTCGTCCAAATGGCATCATCAACTTCAGCAAGCTAAGCAGAAGAACGTCAGGGCCCGGAGAGCAACCCCGTTAGCAAATTAGGATGATAATAACCCGTGTCCTCCCCAAGAGCAAAGATGCCACGGAGCACCATGAAACGCTTGCATTGTGAAAGCTTTTCCCCCACCACCTGTCCTGGTGTGGTCTGCAGGAACCTGGCACAAGCTGCAGAAAGGAAAAAGCAAACCTGCATTTCATATGGCTTGGAAGACACATTGAAAACTGCATCTTGGCCATCGTCAGCACTGAAGCTCTAATAATATAACACTAAACCACACAGAGCACAGAGGGATGGGCAAAAGCTCTCCAAAACCTCCTAAAGCATCAGAACAAAATAAAGAAATTGCTTTAAAAAAGAAAAAAAAAAAGCTACAAATAAAAATAGACTAAAGTGAGCACTTAAGTTTTAAGAGTCACCTTAAAATCTCACCAGAGTTGAAACATTTAAATTCTGGCAACCCCAAAAGGACGTGTCAACATGAATTTAGAAACTCGGATACATTCGAAGTCTCCCAGCTAGGAAATAATGAAACTAAGCACAATCAAATCACTATAAATAAAGTTTTTATGCTCAGAGGAAGACACCGCTGATGGATTCATGATCCAGGCTGCCATAACGGAGCGAGTAACAATTTTGTTGTATTGATTTATCTTTCCCTTGAAAAACCCCTCCGTTTTGTACACAGCAAGATTCCCGCTCGGGAATTTGGGCCGAGCTCAACACGGCCGACGTCGTCACGACGCTTTAAGTCAATTAGGGAGACCGGAGCCAGATGGCTGAAAACGAGCAAGATTACACAGTACATTCTGTTTATTAGTTAGGATTATTATTCAGGACGTAATTGCTTTTAGCAGATTATTCATCACTATTAACATCACAGTGATGTGCTAGAAAATTACGAAACTAGGGGAAAACATGATTTTTCACTTTCTTTTGTCTCCGGTTCTGCTCCAAACTTTTCTCCAGCGCCTGCAGCATTTTACAAGAGGCTCAGGCAGAGGCTGGAGGACACGAGACATCATCTGACTTCGGTGGTGGCATCCAAGGCCAGTGGCCACCTCATACAACTGGCCCTCAAACTGCATCAGGTCTCCTTTTAAAAGCAAACCTGGAGGTCACATCTCCCAAAGGTTCATCCCGGCTGCACTCCAACCAAAAAAAAAGGAGAAAGATTAAAAAATAATATAGAAGAAATGCAGAAATATCACCATGGGATGCCCAGGAAGAGAAACTCTGAGTTAAGAATAAGTGCACATAGCCACAAGCCTTATGCATTTGATGCTGGAAATACTAAAGAGAAAAAAAATATATATATATATATATATACACACATACACATGCACACATAGATTTGCAATCCAGACTTCTTTCTATCAGAGACCTCAGGATTGTAACTGAGGGCAAGCAACAACTGGGACAATTTCGGTTATGGGAATCCATGTCTGCCTGGCTTTTAATTTACAGTATATACAGCAATTACCTGCAGATTTATCTTTATCCCGCGTTCCTTGGGGAGCAGTTAGGTTTAGCTCTCCGCTGCAAGCCCAAGACGTGCTACACCACACTGCAAACGCAGCACAGCTTCAAAACATCACCCTACTGCTACACAAACAGGTGCCTTAATAGACTATCGGCGGGTTTTCGGATAATCACACAATATTTAATACCAGTTTGGCAAGCCCGACCTAGACATACATTTCGCTCAGGGAAGCTTAATGGATCTGAGGGGTTTCCTCCACCTTTCCTTCCCGCGACGCACGCCCTTGTACTTGGCAAGGGTAAAACACTGAACATGACTTGATCGCTGAGAGGATGCAAGGGTTGTGTATGAGAATAGGGAATAGAGGGAATTTAAAAAGGAAAAAAAGGAAGGAATAAGGAAAATAAGGAGGAAAATCCCACATGTAATTGTGCCTCTTGCTGTCTTTATGCCCATATTGAGGGATGGGAACCCGAGCCCCAAACGCCCTCCCGCCGTTAAAAATAACCCCTGGCAATGGCAGGAATGAGCGCCCAGGGGCGGGGAGGAAATTCCCGGCGCAGCCAACGCGCCCGGCCAGAATTAGCATTGGGGAAGCACGGGGGCCCACAGCACCCCGGGCGCCGCTCGGACACCGCGCTCGCGTGCCCAGGGCTCGAGGAGAGCTGCCTTAAGGGTGTTTTCCTATGAGCTGTGCTAAACAAGAGGCATCGCTGAGGAGCAGGGCGCTAGGCAAGGGAAGCACCACGATCCCGGTCATTAAGCCTTGCACAGAGCCATGGGGAGCAGCAGGCTGGTTCACCAAGAGCTACGCTGCACAGATACCCATTAAAACCCTATTACACTTCCTCAAAATCCATACACCTCCAGCGTCACCTCGTTCCCCCCCCCTCCATCCCGCCTCCGTCACCCTCCACTCCTAATAGCAATAGTGACCTTGGCACCTGGCATTTTCTGGGAATTAATAGCAGGCTGGTGTTAATGGCCCTTGGCTACACCTTGGGCCATCAGCGCCTCCCAGACGGTCATTAATCCCAAGGAAATACCCTGCATCTCAATCGTTATTACCTAATTAGCTCAGCACACAGTCGGCGGAGCCGAGCGCGCCAAGGCGGCGACTCGCAATTACCAGCAAGGAAACTTCCAAGTCAAAAGATTCAAGGTACTGTACCCAAACCTAATTAAAGGAATCTTAATGGGCTAATAAATAAAAGATAATTATTTGGGGCCTGAGACAGTACTTAAATAAGCAAAGCAACAGCTTTTGACTCACTTGCTCTGGATCCTTTGCGATGTTATGGTGACCATCATAGCAGCCAGGGTACATTGCGAGTTATAAACAAGCTCTTCCAGAAAGCTCCTCTCATCTGTCTGTCTCTGACAGTTTTGGTACCACCAATCCTCAGAAATTCAAATTTGATGGTTTTGAACCATTGGAAATGACCTACAGGTCCAAAGACAGGGACAGCCTGACAAACGGGCAGCCTGGCATGCTTTTTGTCAGAGCTGGTTTTCTTAAGCTCAAGGAAGAACCCAGCTTTAGTTCCGAGATTCTGCCCTGTTGATCAAGGAGGACCTTGACCTTGCTGACAGTGTGATGCCAGCCCTCCGTGGAGCCGCTGGAGCTCTGCACTGCAAAGGCACCAGGTTCAATCTGCTGCAGGGATGAGCACAATTCCACCTCGGCCAGTTCCTCAGACAGCTTGTGCAAAATGGACAACCAGGAGTTAGTGCTGGGATCAAGCTGCTAAACTTCAGGGTGACCTCACGTCCTCCGGAGCTGCCTTGTCCCAGCTCCCAAGGACAAAGGGGCGCCGTGCCCTACAGCTGCCCCTCCACAAGCAAAGCTCCAACAGCTTCTCCCTTGTGGTGGGAAGTCACAATCCACAAACAAAGAGGAGAGCAGGGCTGCTCATGCCGGCAGGGCCAAGCTAGGGAAGGCTGGATGGAGGTGCACGGAGAGGCCGCTCTTCCCACGGGAGCTGCGGAGCCCTCATGGTCCCTGCACTGCTGCTGCCCGACCCACCTCACCTCCCTCTGCCTAAAACACTCTTACGGAGCATGCTGCACAACAATACAGGTCCAAAGCATAACAAACCATAGCAGAACCCTTGCCATCGTTTGGGACTCCCCAAAGCATCCTCCTCCAGAAGCAGCCGGGTCCCTTGCAGCTCCTCCTTCCCATTCACTGCTCCTCTCGCATCCTTGTGCCACCTGAAGGGCAGGGGTTTCTCCCCAGACCACTTATCCTTTGCAGAGTCAATTACAATTAATTATGCTCTCTCATTACCAGAGCCACCTGAAGTGAAGACAGACCTCCTCTTTCATGGGGCTGCATTAATACTTCCATCCCGGAGGAGGCCCAGCCTCATCACCGGCCGCTCGGAGCCTGAAGGGCTCTCAGCCTCCTTCCCCCTTCTCGAGGGGCTCGGGGAGCAGCTTGTGGGAGCGACCGCGCAGAGCCGGGATCAGCAGCTGCACCGCAAAAGGAAAATTAGAAAGGGAGGAAAATTAAAGGCTCCCATTCACAGAGGAGCGCGAGGAAAGAGCTCAGAGCAAGGAAACGCCTGGTGATTTAAGCGCGAGGCTCAAAGGGAAAATGTGGTGTTTATAGTGGCAAGAGCTGTCTTTTAATATTCTTGACTGTTATTACCCGGGATAGGAAGCAAGATGAGAACTAAAAAACTTCATAAATCAGCCAGCGCTGCAGGTTTCCGCTCCCTGGTGTGAAGCAGCCACTGATGGGACCCTCTGAAGAACTGCTGCCGCTTTCTGGGTCTGTATCCTTCGAATATGGGAATCCACCAAGCCAAAAACAAGCCCCCAAGCACACACACCCTCTTGCTCATCACACACAGATTATTTTCTTACTTATTTTTATGGGTTTTCATAATAAGGATGCAGCCACACAGCCAAGCTCCCTCCTGCCTCCAGGTTGGCCACATCACTGCCCTAATAGCTGCATAATTAGAAGGGAAACCACTGAGGATAATTGGCAGGCTTTGCTAATTGAAAACCCGGTGGGTAATGATTTGGCCCAGGGAAAAGCCCCCTCACATGCCCTACCCTGGACCACCACCTGCCCGCTATGTTAGCCCGGGGAAAAAGAGCTCGCTGCAGCACAGAGGACATCCCCTCACCTCCCTTTCCACATGGGAAAGGGTGCTGCTGTAGCCAAACTTCCCTGGAAAACACAGACCTCCAATACGGTGTCCACGTGGCAACAGACACAAGCAGGATCTCATATACATGTTGGAAGAGGTTTTGGACCTACAGCTGAAACTCATACACCACTGCTCTTCCCCTCTCCAAGACGCTCATCCAGAAGCTCAACGCTAAACCTCAACTTACGGCAAGCGCCTTTCCAAGATCTGGGAATCCCATTTCAGCCCCTTCCTTTGACATGCAATAATATCAGCATGGCAAGAGCAGGGCTCCCCTCCATCTCTTTGAGCAGGGCTCCCCTCCATCTCTTTGATGGTCCTAATTTTTGCATCAATTACTTTGCTGAGAGAGGAACTCCAGGGTGTGCCCAGGCCCTTCAGGCACAATGAAGAAGTGCTTGATGATAATAATAAAGAACAGCACCCAGAAAGGTCTAACAGGAGGCTTAAAATTAAAACTAAAAAGCTTTGCATGAAGTATTTTAATTACTAAGGTCACATCAGCATCTCTCTCCCCGTTTTTTTTCCCTTGGCATGGGATCTCTCTTTATTCCCGCTCCGGTGTCAGAACGAGGAACGGGCACATGATGTTTGAGGTGAGAGCTCGTCCACGACTCGCTGCACCGGGACAGGCCCTGCAATGCAAGGCTGTGCATTCCCCCAGCGTGCAGGGGAAGCTAGAGCTTCAAAAAGCTAAATTTAAGGTAAACATCTTTTAAAAGTCACCTTGAGTTCTCATACAACCCCGAGAACCACAGATTTATTGCATTAATTGCAAGTGTGGGACTGCTCAATGTCTTCTCCCTTCCTATCAGTCGCTCCGTGACACTCTATACAGTTGGGGATCCCCGTTGCCACCCCTCCATCATGAGCCATATACATTTACATCAGCTTCCCAACTTTCATACAGGTGCATCTCATAACTGTGGCATGACAGACAGGGAATGAGGCTATTTGCAAACCAAAAAGGCTGGAATTCCCCAGCCATGCAGGGAGGCGACCCCTTCTCACGCTGCCTCGAGGACACGCGAGGAGGCAGAACTAATATTAAACACGGGGAAAGCAGGAATCTGCCCGGAATTATTGGCAACATGCTTAACATTAGGTTGAGTGCTGCGTTATTATGAATTGCTTTAACACTCATTAGGGCTGCTCTGATCGTAATGAATTCATCTGCCAGTTGCATTGCCCTCAGATGGGCTCCCATCCTTCCACTGCAGCCCCGTGGTAAGTGTTAATTAACAAGCACTTAACGACACAGCACTGGAAGCAATAGCTAACTAGCTAGCAAAGCGCTGGAAGCAGAAGTTGGTTAACAAAAAACCCCACGTTGTTTTCTGACCTGTCAAAAAGATTGCACAAAACAAGAGCATTTTAATATAAAGAATCTCTTCCGCTCATTTTTTAGCTGGGTTTCCTGAAAGCCCCAACCTGCCCTGCGCTGTTACAGGGCGCTGCATCTGTCCAAACACTCCAAATTTTGGCACCTACAGGCCAAGCTTAATGAAAACAGACTGCCTAGAGCTCGGCGATATTAAAGTTACTATAGCTACACTCTGCTGCAGTGACTCTAGGTTTAATGGCCACGGGACGTGCTCGGAGCGGCACCTCTGCGGGCTCGCCTTTCGCTTGCTATGAATTCCTGCCACTTTGCAAGTGGATTCACCTGCACCCCCTCCATCGCCCGGCTCCGGCAGGAAGCCCCGCTGCCTCTCCACGAGCTCTCCAGGCTCCTCTGCATTTTCCCTTTTAATTTGGCCACTACCCAGTCGTGCAAGGAAGCTCCCGAGTTACCTGCGCTTTGCAATAACCCACGACAAGGCAGGGAAATAAACCCCAGCAGGTTACAGAAGGGTCCTGCTACTGTATAAACCTTTTCCCTTTTTTCCCCCCCACTCCCTTTCTCCCCATTAAATCCTCTCCAAATCCTCTTGCTCCAGCAGTCTCCCAAGCAGCCCGTGGGATGCAACAGATGGGGGAGCGTGGATCGTGCCGGCAGCCCGCGGTGCCAGCAAGCCAAGGTCGAGCCTTCCCTTCAATTCTCCTCTTTCTCCTTTTTTATTTTTTTTTCCAAGGCACGGGAAGAGAGCTTGAGTTGTTTCTGCATGGATGCAAGGTGAATGAGGCTGTCGCTTCTCATTGCAGTGCTATTTATTACAGGTCGCTGACATAATACAGCTTTTTTTCTTCTTCTTTCCTCCTCCTCCTCCCCTCACACAAAAGTAAAAATAAAATGAAATAAAGCGAGGGCTCTTCAGCATTGTCTCCCTGACTCGCTTCTTTGGAGGGAATATATGAACAGTTTTAATTTATTTATATAGTGAACTGACAACTGAGATGCATCAGCTTATTTTCAGAGGTCTCCTGCAGAAAAAGGCAGGCTACCCTGTTATTAGGAGGATTAAGAACCCACATGCATAATAAAAGAGAAAACAGAGTACACATTTGCAAAGGAAACTGAAAAATTAACCCCTTCAGGCCAGGGGGCTGGCAAAGAAAGGGGAATTTATACAGATATCAAAGCAAGGCGGGGGGGGGATCATAACATAGGCTTGCTCCTGCATGAGCCACATTCACAATACGGGGAAAAATGAGGCAATAAGAGACAAAAATCATCTGTCCTCAGCCAGGGCAAACCTGCATGGAGCCTCCAACTGCCCCCAGTGCCCACGAGCCTGGTCTAAGGGCTGCTGCTGGTCTCTCGTCAGCAGTTCCTCCCAATGTAATCCATAGTTTCAGATGAAAAGCTTTTACAGATCTCGCCTCTGCCTTGCGATGAGTTTGCCTTGAGCTCCAGGCAATAAATTGATGATAAATCTATTTTCCTGCGCTGTGTTTCGTAAGCTGGGTCCCCCCCACCCCCTAAACAGCACCCGGAGCTGCACACGAAGCACCACGTTCCTCGCTTGCTTTTCCAGGCAGGCTGGAAATCCAGACTATCCACAGCCAGTGTTGGGGTATTTGGGAGAAGCCAGAACCTCCTGAACACTTAAAGCCACCGATGGTGGCCGATCCCATGGCCACGTCACTGGGGAGCAGGGCCGTGGCGAAGGCCGGGGAGGCCACGCGCTGACTTAGGCTCAACGCCAGGCTCAACCGCCGCAGCGTTAATACAGAAAAGCTCCCGTGCACACGCCGTGATTTGCACGGCCCTCTTTTATCCCAGCCCCAAATGCCTCACCGGTGCAAACCTCTTCCCGGGGGCTGCGCGACCTCCAGCTGCGGCTCCCGATTCCGGATTTGGCACAAGCCCAGGCCAAACAGGCAGGAGGAGTAACTTCCAAGCGTGCACAGAAATACAGTAAATACAGTGGGTTTTGCAGTGGCACAAGGAGCACTTCAGGGCCTCTGCACCCGCTGCAGGAAGCAGGAGTCTTTGTGCAGCCAGAGGTGCCCCGACGCACACCAGGTTTTAGCGGGAGGAGACGCTTTCCCTCCACTTGGGGAGCCCTATGGAAGGGGAAGGCACCAGCAGCAACTGAAGGGGAACCAAAGGGTCAGAGAAAAGGAGACAGGAACGCAACGGGATGGAGCAGCGCGACGCGGCCACGGCGAAAGCGGCGCCTTCTGCCATGAATATTCAAAGCCCAATTTGCAAAATGGGTTCATTTTGCCTACTAATGGACAGCTACACATCTAAGTGACCGTTTGTGCAAGCAATTACATGCACGATTACCGGAGCGCATAATTGCGCGGGCCCAATTTTGAAATTGGGCCTTATAGCGCCGGTGCTCAACAGAAAAAGATATTTAATAAATAGATATTGACCACTGTGGAGTGTAATCACCAAGACCTACTCATTCAAAACCCAGTATTGGCAGAAGATGTTGCAGGGTGTGTATTTACCAAGGGGACCACCACACAATGCTGGTGGAAAGCAGCACCTCCCCATATAACGGGGCCACGCGTTTCCCCTGCCAAATCTTCTGGTCCTTGAAGTTGTAAGAGCCAGAGATACGTGTGGCCAACACAGGCACATCTATCTATAAACACCCCTGTTATCTTCATCCGAAACACCGACACGTTGACTTAGTTATTTTCCATGAGAGAGCTCTTTTCAGGCATTCTTGCTGCTTCAGTCATATTCCAGGAGGGAAGGGAATCTAATTTAAAGCACAGTAAAACACCCCACTCTTCACGAGCTGATTGCAATTTGCATGTGTGGTTTCATCAGCTGAACCCTGACGATCAGGTGAGATCCAGGCTTTGAAGTATTAGGTAGAACAGGTTTTTTTGCATAAGTGATTTAAGCAGTTAATAACCTAGACCTTATTAGCACGGTATTGTTGTCTTCTAAGGAGAGACCTCCAGGTAAAAACTTTATCATCATTTGCAGCCAATCATGAGGGGTATTTTTCTTTTATGGAATATACTGAAGGGCATCAATTTTCAGGTGAGCCCCATCCACGAGTCCCTATTTTACATGTCAACCAAAAGCTCTTGAAGATTAGCTCTCAGCAGCCTCAGGTCCCGGCCAAACATCAATTTTCTGTATGGATGACGCATTCAATTTAAGGTGCTCATTGTGTCCGCAGGCAAAGTAATCCAGCAATTACTAAGCTACTCCTGACTTACAAATCCAGAAGCAATCACTTTGTTGGAAACCCAAACTCGGCGGGAAGGAGGAAGCCAAGCCTGGTTAAATCACAAACCAAGCCTGGTTAAATCACAAAGACCAAACCTACAACTTGTCCCCAGAGAGGAGCACATGCCCCAGCCTTCACTTAGAGCAGAACAACTGCTTAGGATGCCTTTTTCCCCCCTCATTTCTAGGAGCCCTGGGCAAGACTGACGCTATTTGTGCTGATGGGAAGGAGCCTGGTGGGATCATTCCCCAGAACCAGGAGCTCCGACCGGGTCCCTGTTTCACCACGTGGTGCTCGATGCCACAGACACGAGCACGACGTGGCTGCAGCCCAAGGGGAGCTGATAACAGGGGCCCAATAAACCCATTTTTCCCCATCTCCAAAGTCATCCGCAATGTTTGCCAGATGTTGGAAAACTCCAACTTGCAAATAAAACCTTGGAAAGAGAGTCAACCCCACTGACTAGAAAGACAGCAGCTCTTGGGCTTTCTGCCTCCCTTTTCTTGATTTTTTTTTTTCTGTGCCCACATTAGCAGCTAGAAGTATTTTCCTTTCCCTGCGTGCTCCAAGATTCCCAGCGCTCCAAGACCTGGGGATAACACTGAAAGAACCTGCAACAAACAACACTGCATAATACTACTACTAAACGCTATTCACAAATAAATGTATCAGAGAAGGGAAGGACGTTCTCAGTCATTACAGGACTGTAAATACCAATAAAAACTCGTGTTAGTAAAGATTCAAGCCGCTTGCCAGCCTCGTCGGGCAGGCGGCACGGCCCCAATCCGGGTTCCTTTCCTTTCCACCTCTGCAAAGATGCTCAGGGTGGAACAGGCACCGGGCTACTGCAACAGCCCTATGTTACATCGCGATACGTGGCGCGTTCTCTGCTCCTTGCTTTGCAAACTTGCACGTTCCCCAAGTGTTAATTCCCCCGTTCCCGGCATCAGGCGCCTGAGTCAGCCCGCGGAGGGCGGGAAAGAGCAGGGATCGGGTGGCAATTTGCTAAACAGATTTAGCTGCTTCCCTCCTGCTTGTGTATCGCTTTCCCTCAGCTTTCCCTCACTCACGACCCGCTAATTCAGGCGACGCTCCTTGCTGCACACAGGGAGCAATAAAGGTGCCTTTCCAAAGGCACATTTCAAATGGAAAAATTAAAAAAAAAGGCAGCCATATACATTATTTTGTCCTTTTCCTAGAAAATTCCATGGCTTTTTCCACGCACTCGGATGTGCCTATTCTCTAAACATTATTAATAGCGACTAAAAAATTATATCTGCCTACCAATCACTCCAGCTTCCTCCTTAATGGCAAGTACATTTTTAGAGCGTTAAATATATCAACAGGGACAATGGTTGCTAAATTTGAAGTCAACAACAACTGGAAAACGTTAGCTGCTTCGCTGATATTTTTACATGCTACAGAAATATCTCGTGAAATAAATGAGCCCTTTTTTCTTCATTTAATCCTTCCAAAGAGATAATAAAATAATAGCAGATTCTAAATACTGTCACACATCCTCAGCAAACAGCAACTCAGATTTAGAGCCGAACATTTCTTCCTGCCAAAGGCAAAGAGCAGAAATAGCCCCGAGTCCCGGCCGAGGGGCGGACAGGGACTTTCAAGGCGGTTGGTGGCCGCTGTGCAACCCGCGGGCTCCCAAAACTTGCTCAAAAGGGCAAAGTTTTAAGTTTTTTTGCAGTGCACAAGAAAATTTGTGGGATTTTGTGTTGCCATTAGCAGCTTTTTTCCATCTCCTCTTCTTCCCTTCAACCTCCCTCCAACTTTACCGCTCTTTTCATGGATCTTTAGCTTTGCAACACTAGGAAGGGACATATAGGAAGGAAAACAAAGGCAAGCAAGGGCAACGTTTGCGGGAGGTTGGAGGCCCAGGAGGTGCAGGGCACATCCCACTCGAAGCACCCGTGTCCCAGCATGGTCACACCACACAGCACGGCCCACCAAGACCGCAGAGCATCAGCGACACGGCGAGTTCTCAGCCTTTAGGACCAGCCCTGCAAGGGGCAGCACGGAGGCTGCCTATGGAGAGCACCATATAGGCACTGCCGCCATCCGTACCCATTCCTGGGTGGGTAATTTCCCACGCCTGGGTCCAGCGGAGCATCCTGGACCAGGAGGACCCTTTTCCCACCCGCACACGGCTCCGCAGGCATCAGCTCGGCAGGCATCGGCTGCAGAAGCGGACGCTGACCCATGGCAGGTCCCAAGGGTGCTGTGCCCGGGCTCCACACGGGCCGTTCCCGCACCACGGGCACGCGCGAGAGCAGCTGCTGCCGCCGAGCTGCAGCACTTACATCACGGGCGACAGCAGCACGCGCGACAGGGCTGATGTATTGGAGAAGAGATGAAGACAGAGCCAGTTATTCAGGCACCCCCAGTTACTGCACACCCAGCTGCACGAGCCGGGGGAGAGCACGAACAAAGCACAAAATGCTAATTCAGAGATCCCCAAAGCTGCCCTCGAAGACAACATGTATGATGGTATGATTCTTTAATGGACCACATCCTCAAATCTGGGGCCTTATCTTCCTCTTTATTTCCCCACCTACCTCTATTGCAAGAGGCAACACAGAAATGAACAACAGGTACCGGTGGAGAGGGGAAACTTTGACAGTCTTAGGGTACAAATTTACATTTATTATGTATTTCTAAACCCTGTATTCCCAGGGTATGTGCCTGTGCTCTTACAGCTTGAAAAATGGACTCGACTGTCCAAGCGACTGCCACGGTGACAGGCCCCCATGCATCAGTGATGCAGAAACCACCAGTCCCAGACCTTGCATCCCATTTATGCAGTGGGAAGCAGGAAAAGTTTCTCTGGCAGGCTAAAAAAAAACTGTTTTTATTTATACATCTCAGCAGCTGCTCAAGGATTTCAGGGGGTTTGGCACGTGCCCCATGCGCCTGGCAGCGGCACAGAGAGCGGCTCAGAGGCACCAGCCATTGCAAAAGCCAGCAAGGCAAAGCACGAGGCTGGGCACCCATCTGCTCCCCAAGCCAGAAAGGGGGAATAAGCCCCAAAAACCAGGGGTGGAGCTGCTGAAGGCAGGAATCTCTCCAGCCAGCTCCGGAGAGCTGGAACACTCGGGCCAGTGTTCCTGTAGGCTGGCACAGCCGGACACCTCCCAGCTGCTGGGGCGGCTGCCGTTCCCCCATTCTGCCTGGCAGGGACCATCCCGTTGCTGCGGTGGTGAGCCACTCGCTCCAGTTTGCAAGGCTAAAGGGGCAGCAACAGCAGAAACCCGGTCCCTGGTTTGACCAGCAGCACTTAAGGTCAAACCCCCTGAAATGCCCTTTCTGAAGCTGGCTGAGCCCCTCTACCTGCCGGCTCGGAGCACTTGGAGCAGTGATTCCCCCGAGTCACTACAAGGCTCCCCATCCCATCCGGAGGCTGGGAGCGTGCAGGCCGGGAAGCCCTCCGGGAACAAGGCCTCCTGCCAGGGAGCTCCTGGGGGCTGCTGCCACCTACAGCTGCTGCCGCTGCACGGCTCCCGCTGCGGCTCCGGGATCCGCTCCCCGCTCCTCAACACTGCACGTCCCGTTCTCCACAACCCTCCTGGATGGGCGTGCAGGGGCTCCTGGGGACAGGAGCTACGGCCTGGTCAAACCCCTGCTTCGAGGGAGCCAAGACATCTCCCCTTGTACAACCCAGCATCCCCAAAGCAGCAGGCTTGGGGCCTGGGGAGAGCTGGAGCAGGTGGATACCCCAGGGCTGGGGCTGCTTCCCCGCTCGGGCCCACGGCCGCGCGCGGCTCCCCACGGTGCTGCCACAGCCCGTCCTGCCCACGAGCGAACGAGTCCTGCGGGCGCAATTACCACCCGCTTCATGTTAATTACCAAGGCAGCTCTCGGTGCCAGGACGCACGCACGTGCCCAACAATTACTCTTAATAGAGATGAATCTCCCTGTAAGTAAAACATACCACAAATGCATCTCTTAAGGCAAATAAACACGAGTCGCTCGGGGACGCAGCGTTCCCGCACCTCCCGATATCCCTGCGGACACCGCTGTCCCACAGGGGGACGGGAGCCGCAGGGAGTCGTTCCCGCTGCCGGGGGAGCCGCTCGGATGCGGCCGCCGCGCCGTGTTTACGGAGCCTCCGCAGCTCAGCCTAATTTTAGCCGCCAAAAGGCGCCCTGGCACAAGGACCGGGCTGCAGGTGCCAAGGAGGGGGGGGAATGAAAGGAACAACAACAACAAAGCGCAAAAGCATTTAAAGAACAATTAAATTTCTTAGAGCAGCTCAGTACTTCAAACGGCAGCGAGTTCCTCCAGCTGCAGTTATTTAACCACTCAGCAGTCCCACATATCACGGAGAAGAGTTAATTTATGGCCCATTTTGGAGCCGAACAGAGGCTCCGCGGGCTCCAGGTAGCGGCGTCGCGCCACGGGGCTCGCATAGCCCTCCCGGGGCTGGGCACCACCAACATCGTGTTCCCACACACAGGGTAAAAACAGCACAGGGGATCAACACCACCACGGACACACATTCCCAACGGAGCCGGGGAACCGAGTCCGTGCCGCGGCTCCTTCGCCCAAGCGGAGCTGCCATCACCTTCCTCAAGGCACTGCAAGCCAAGGGCCCCATGCAGACACACCAAAACCACAGCTTTTCCCCCCATTTCTGCTATTCAGACTCCCCTCAAAACCCTCCTTTTTTTCTTTTTCTTTTTTTCCCCTCTTTTTCTTTCCCAAAAGCAGCCAGGCAGGTTCCCTGGCAGAGGGAAGGGGCCTTGGGAGCGGGGAAGGCGGGCAGCACCCCTGCACAGCGGCCTTTTATTTGCTTCGGGGCATAAATCTGGGCACTTGTCCGCTCGGGCGGCCGTGCCCGGCGGATCGGGTCGGGCAGGAGGCAGCGGGCGCCGGCAGGCAGGTTGCTAAGGGAGAAATAACAGGAAAGAGGGAGCAGGAGGGGGCTGCAAGCGGAGGGGAGGAAAAAGAAAAAAACTAGGAGATGGAAAAAGTATCGAGCCGGTGGAAGAAAGAGGCTGTGCAGGAGGGAGCAAAGAGGGAGGCGAAGGGCGGCATGCCCGCCGTGAAAAATAAATTGTCCGCGAATGCCTTGGAAATAGGGAAGCTCCCGTTCACTTAACTGGGATTTACCTACTCGAGCCAAAGGAGAAGAAAACCTATGGGGAAGCAGCAGAAGTTTAGGATTTTGCTTCTCCCGATTGCAAGAACGGGGAGCGAGCGCGTGCAGAAATAAAAAGTGAAGCGAAAACGTCTGCAAAAAAGAGGGGGGAAAGCCCCGGCGGAGGCGCCGCGCCGCCGCGGCCCCGCGCTGCGAGCCCGGCCAGAAGTTGCGAAGGAGAAGGAAAAGGGAAAGGAGGAGAGAGGAAAAGCCGCATTTTTTGGAAGCGTTTTGCACCTTCCCGTGACACTTCCCCGAGCGCCCGCGCTGCAACTTTCCCCGCGCGCGTGAGTTGCAGAAGCCGCCGGGGCGCCCGCGCGCGCCTCCCGTTTCATTTTTCTTTCCCTTTTCCTTTTTTTTTTTCTTTCTCGGTTTCTTTTTCCCCCTCTCCCCTCCAAGCGCGCGGAGCCGCGGCGCGACACGAGCACCGCCGTGCCCGCAAGCCACGGCCGCGGGCGAGCCCGCGTGGGGCCCGACTTGCCGGGACACCTCCGCGGGGAAGCAGGGGCTCCCGGCGCGTTGCCAGCGGCGGCGACAGCGACACCCACCTGCCTGCGCGGCCGCGGTGGCCCGCGGGGGC
>VZSG01000321.1:563645-601949 GCA_013398315.1 Nothoprocta pentlandii
GGCCCCCGCTGCAGCAAAAAGCGGCGGGCGGCAAGGAGGGGGCTCCTTCTCCTAGCCCCAAGTCCATTGCAACCCCCCCCGCAAAAGGTTTCTCTTCTCTGACATTCGCCTGCACCAACTGCCCGGCTGCAGGTTGCTTCCCGCGGGGATTTGCTGCAGCTAAGGGCAGAGGGGCTGCCCGTGGGCCCCCACGCACGGCCCGGATGAGCGGTCAGGCCCGGGGCCGGAGCGAGGGCCTCCGCTCCCGCAAACATTTAGACGGGGAGAGTGCCCTCGCTCCCAGCAAACAGCGCCTAATTGCAGCGCCCGGCCGCCAGGACCGCACTGGGCCGGGAGAGCGGCACCACTCCGGCTTGCTCCGCAGATCCGGCCCTGCAAGGTGCTCCCGGCCGCTCCGGCCGGGAAGCGGCGCAGGGCGGCGAGCAGGCGCTGCGGAGCGGGAGGCCGCGCCGGCTCCCGGGCCCCTCGCGCCGGACCAGCTTCTCCCCGACTTTCTATTTTCCCTGTGATTCAACGTTGAGCAACAGTGGCATCCGCTGGGCAGCGCGCTGCCTCCCGCTCTGAGGCGCGCTTCCCCGCCGTGGAAATTAAACACAATTCCCAGATGGAGGTGGATTGGGGCACGTCCCTTCCTAGCCCCAGCTCAGCTCCCTCTTGCTCTGCCCCACTGTTTTACTTCTGATTTTTCAGGGGATTTTGCAGCCACGCAGCAGTTCTCGTGGCCCCAGGCCATTGCAGAGCACCCTCCTCCAAAGGTTTCTCTTTTCTGACACAGCTCTTGCTAATTGTTCATCAAAAGAGCCTTTTTTCCCCTTTTTCTTTCTCCTAAAGTAATCTTTTTCTTAAGAGGTTGAATTAAAAAGGGCCATAAATGCCTTCCAAGACTAGCAGTAATTAATAAAAATGAAGCAGTAATTGGCCATTATTTTTTCTCTCTCGTGCACACATATGCCTGGAGCGAGGCCCCTAAAATCCCAGTTCTGGCAGGAAAAGGCTGCATCTCCTCCACCGCCAAGCAGGCGACCTCCACGGCCCAGGCCACGCGCAGGACGCACCCAGGGGCTCCCAAAACGTGGGAAAAGGAGCTAAGGGCGAGCCCACAGCTGCACAGGGCAAGCGGAGAGCTCTCTGTGAGGAGGAGGAGGACTGGAGTGGGTGCACGCAGCAGCTTGGAAGATCACGAGCTATTTCCTCCTGAAAAATGGCACTTTTAACCTGTCAAACCTGGCCCTGCTGGACACCTGAGCCCAGGAACTTCTGCAGGAGTTCAGAAAGGGCTTAGACATTTAAGGGCAAGACTTGTTTTTTTTTATACATATATATGCAGATATGTATAAAAAACAGTAGAAGCGATAACACTCTGTCATGGCTAGGAGCATAAATCAGCCTTTCACTGGCTTTCCCTTCAGCCACTGACACCTAACTCAGGGGTTTTTACACCATTTTGGAGGGGAGCGCTGCCGGGGAGCCTCATGAGGCCGTGAGCCCCATGTCCCCCCACGTGGTCCATACTGCACACAGAGGACCGGGCAAAGCTTTGCTTCCATCCCACGGGGCCCCAGGAAAACAGAGCCCAAGGTGAGGTTCCTACCAGTCCCAAATCCAAGGCTTGTGGCACAAACGGTGGTTTCCTCCTCTCCTTGCCCAGCTCTCCGGTGGTGTTCCCGGGCACCGAGGAGCCTCAGTGCAGGGACGGCAGTGCCCCTCTGGGTCCAGCTCGGCTCCTGGCAGCTTCCACTCTCTCTCTCAAGGACTTGCCTCTCTCCGTTCCTATGGGCAGCGCGAGCTTTCCCTCACTGCAACAGGGAGGAAAATTAACGGCCGTGCTCGCCCAGCCGCCCGACGGCAGGTGCTGGGTGGCCCCTCCGCCAAAGCTCGAGGAGAAGGCTGTTCCCTTCTCCAGGAAGGCTCCATGGGCTTGGAGCACCTCCTGCGTGCAGAGCGTCCCCACAGAACGAGGCCGCAGTTGTTGCTCTCACGTCCCAAAACTTCCTCCGGCGGCGGGGCCGGGAAGTGCCCATGGGCAGCCCTGCTCCTCTCCTCCCGAATCCTCCCCTCTTGCTCTTTTTTCCACCCTTCACTTTGACATCCAGCCACCTGGAGGTGAATGCTCCCTTTTTCTGCTGCGTTTCTTTGGAGGAGAGTGCACTGGGAACAAGTCAGTACCATGCACTCTATAAATCTTTCCTTTTCCTTTTTTAACCACCATTAGTTCTTTTTTGCTTATTTGGCAGCCAGGATTTTTTTTTTTTTTTTTTAAGGGGTGATTGGCAGGATTCTGACAAAGCTCCCATCATCCTAACAAAACCAAGCAGGAGCCTGGTCTTTGTGCTCCGCTGCGCCTTGGCTTGCGTGGCCTGGTGGAGATGCTCTTCCAGGTGGGCACTGGGTCCGGTCCAGCGCAGACCCACCAAGGATGTTCCTGGCTGCAGTCATTTACTCTCTGAGACCAAAGCCAGGGATCATCCAGGACTCCCAAGGATGATGTGGGTCCTACATGCTTACAGCCTGTTCAGAACCCATGACTTCTTCCCTATGTCCATAGCAGCACCTTTGCTTGAAAGAATGAGGAAAAAAACGTAGTCCAGATGTGGACTCCAGCCCAGGTCTTGCCAAAGTGACTGCCCGTCACCTCTCCATCTGTTCTGACAACCATAGGCTCGATGCTGGGCTTTTTTGGGAGGTTTCTTCATTTATCTCCTGCTGCCAAAGTGCCTGCTTGCTGAAAAGTAGCATCCAGCCTAGGCTTCGAGCTGCCTTCCCCTTGTGCCATAAAAGCCCACCACAAATTAGGTCCAGCCCTGCAAGCATGGAATCACGGTGCACTTCCCTTCTAAGGTTTAAATTGAGGCTTAATGAAGGCTCAGAATTTAGGATGAAATGCTCGGCCCCTAGCTAATTATGTGTGTAAGGTTCAATTTGCTGGGGAAGCATCTGAGTTAGAAGAATATGAAAAAAAAAAAAAAAAAAAACCACTGCAAACAGTATTTACATGCTGGAGAATCCCGGGAATGCTCCCTTGATACGACACACAAAAGCCAAGTTGGGCCCAGGAGTGCTTTTAGGCAGCCTCCCTGTATGTTCAAATCATCCAGATTACAGTCAAAGCCAGTCTGCTCTCTGTGGGGTTCGCAGAGCCCTGTGGCGTTTGCAGAGCCCATGGCTCTGTGGGGTTTGCAGAGCCATTTGTCCTCGTGCCTCCTTCTCCCACTGTGAGTCCGGAGGACTTGGCTGTGCCTGAGTGACCCGACTCCACGATGCAGCGCACGGGCTCAGCCTTGGGAGGGGGAAAAAACAGAAGGTATTGAAGTGCCCTGCAGAAAGTGCCTTGCAAAGAGCCCAGATTTCCTCCTCGACGTGGAGTGGAACCATCCGTGGGCTGGAAGGCAGGAGCCACCGACTCACATTGCTGAAGACATGGCCGAAGCGTTTGGGGCCAATCTTGCTCCCTTCTGGAGACACGGGACGAAGGAGGGCTGGAAGTCTCCTAGAATGAGAGAGAGGCAGCAATAAAATATTGCACACACGAATGTGTTCCTGTGTTCTAGCTCTGCTCGCGCTCCTCGCTACCATTCTACTCCATAGGTCTACGTGGGTGAAAATCTCAAATTCAGATCCCTTTTGAAGCTATTATGCATCATTTCCAAAGAATTATGCTAAGCTGATGTTTACTTTCCACTTACGTTTTTCATTACAATTCCAGCCATTGGCTGGATCAAGTTTTCATTTTTATAATATTTTTCCTCCCTGTAGCAATGTCGTGTAAACAGCCTGCTTATTTATGACTCTAAACAAGATGCAAAACTCAGTGAATATCTTGCAGTATTAAGAAAAAATAGCTGTAGTTACTGCCTTATACAATATGCTTGATAAATCTGAATAATCTAAATTTTTATTGCAGCAATCCTTAAAATAAAGGGCTACAATTTCCTTTTGTTTTTGCTCCTTAATAGTGCACAAAAATTCTAATAAACAATTTAGCCTGAACCACGGGGAGAAGCGAAAGGCTGCTCAGATGCAGGGACTCGGTGGGTTATTGGAAACGACTGGTGCGGCGGCAACTACTTTGACTTGCCGATATTTCTTATTCCTCCTTTTTTAATATCAGCAGCACAGCAGAGCTTTTATGAAAAAACGAAATATCCTTTTCCAAAGGATGGAAATATTTATGTGGTTCGCAGAGAGAGACAACTGGGGTGCTGGTGGTGTCAGCAAAGCAGATGGAGGTTTTACATACGTGAACCTTGGCGCTCCATCCACCTGCCCCTTATCCACCAACTCGCTCTTTGCCTTCGGGGGATCTGGTGACCAATTTTTCTTCCTCTTTGCTAGCAAATCTCACGCCCCAAACTACGAAGCACAAGGGCTGCCGTGTCCCTGGTGGTCTCCGCTGTCCTGCATGTAAAACAGAGGAGAATTTAAAGGCTGCCTTCTGCTCCGCTGTGGATTACACTTCCCACTAGATGGGAAAGTGTCGTTCCCAACGTGGTGCCAGTTAGTTAATAGTCAGAGAGCACTTATTAAAAACACATACGTGTGGCTGGCGGCGGGAGGAGCTTCCCAGCGCGGGAGCCCCTCGCCCGGCTGCGCCGTCTCTGCGGGGACGCGGAAGCGGCGCACGATTCGGTGTCAACTGGCTTTTAAACGGTGTTGCTGACAAAACATGATGCTTAAACAAATGGATGACGAGCCGTGGGATTTGAGGGAAGATAGCGGCGCTTCCCTTGCCGCCTGACGAGCTGACAAGCAGGTGAAAAACGTTGCCCTGCAAAGACAGTTGTCACTATCGATAGAGAGAGGCATTATGGAAATGCGTTAGCTGCAGCAAACCAATAGGTGCCCAGACAGGATGGATTTGGGTAAAAATAAGGCTCCATTAGATTTGCCCTCCCTATCTTTGGGTCTCGGAATTACGGATGCAGTTGGTGCATCTCCCATGGCTCCTGGCCGGCTTGAGGACGTGTTGGCTGCCGTAGTCCCGAGGCCGAGGCCCCAGCTCCGGGGCCGCAGGGTGGTGGCTGCAGCAGAGCTCTGTCCTTCCCGGTGCTCCAAGCGCCCCGTGAGGTGCCACAGGGAGGCAGAGGATTCGCCCGCTCGTCACCTGCCCTTGTGCAAGGTGAAGTGCCCGAGCTCCCGCTTCCCCAACTCACGGCGCCGTTGGCACCTGGAAGTGAATTTTCGCTTCAGGAAGGTAATTATCCTTGAGCGCTGCCCACGGAGCGCGGCTGAGCCTGTCCTACAGCGCCAGAGGAAGGTGACAGCAGCCGGTGGCTACGTGCTGCCACCTCCAGCGCCGTGCAGCTCCCAGGGGCAGCAAAGGAGGGAAAGGCAGTTCACAGGCATTTGTGTTGGAACACGAGAGGAGGAGACGTTCCCGCTGCAGCGCAGGCACACGGGCAGCCATGCACGAGGAGGCACTTTGCAACCCGTGCATTTTTGAATTGCCAATGTCCCAGAACGGGAAGTCTTTTTGCAGCAAGCTGGGTGCACAGTTCCGCTGGGCTGGCGGCAAGTGACTGGGCGGCAAGGCCCGGCTTGGCTCGGCCCCAGGTCGGAAGCACAAGGACAGAGCCAGGAGCAAGGAGCAGTTGCTGCATGAACAACAGCCACATCTCCAGCAGGCCGCAGAATCCCTTCCCAGGGAGGCTGCCCAGCACGAGCAAGTGCAACCGGGATCCCCGCGGCGGGCAGAGCTGCACTTGGGGGCGCGCGGCCGGCCCTCGCGCGATGCAACACTGCCCTCTCACGGCTCTCCTGCCGGGAACAGCAGCCACGGAGCACGCCAGGAACATGGGCCCCGGAGCACGCCAGGAACACCGCAGCCATCGTGGAGCGCGCCAGGAACACCACAGCCATCGAGGACGTTGCAGCATCTTCCGCGGTCTCTGTGCAGCGCGTGCGGCGCCCGACGCGATGCCCAAACTGTGGTGGCCAAGTAGGCAGCAGGGCTCTGTGTGGTCGAGCTTTGGGAAGCCAAGCTGGCTCTGGTGTTTCATCTGGGGGTGGTTTCCAGTTTGGGCACGCTGCAAACCAAACCTCTTGTCCCCAGTAAGCAGAGGTGCTGACTGGACTCCTGCCTTGCAGAACTTCTTTGCACATGCAGTTTTTCCTCAAAGTTACAAGAACCAACTCCTGTCAGTGAAAGAAAAACACAACAGGTAGAGTTTTGCTGAGGGATCAACTCCTCCCAGGCTTGCTCTCAATAAAAAGATAAATCACAAGTCAAATGGTGTTGCTGCTCAGGAAGGTTTTTGCAGCATTGCCCCCAGCCTGCTGCAGTGCCACACACCAGCAGTGAAGAGAAAATAGGAGAAAATAGGTGAACAAAAGGGCTACAGTAAATATCCTCTTACTGAATAGCGATTGATTTCACAAATCAATCACAGGCATAAGCTAATGATGTAGTCTCAAGCCTTAAAAAAGATGTTTTTTACAAAGGAAAACAATCTTGAAATACTGAAAAAAGAAAGCCCTTAGATAATTTTCCCGCCCAGCAGTCACACCATTTAAACAAGCAATTCAAGCAAAATTGAGGCATTTGCCAGTCAATTCCCAAACAGCGCTTCTAAAGGAAGGCTTTATCAAATAGCCAGCCTTTCCCCCACCTCCTTTAGAGGGGATAAAAGGAGGAAGCACTCCCGGAGGGAGGCTGCAATCGGCAGCTCCGCTCGCTCCTGCGTCCACACTGGAGCTGGACAAGCAGCAGAGGGCACACGGGGAACCCCAAAGCAGGAAGCCGGCAGCACAGGGGTGCAGTTATGGCACCCAGGAAGCGGGTGGGAATCCTGTGCCGCAGGTGCCAGCCCACGGACCCTTCTGCAGACGCGGTTATTTGGCGCTGGTTCAGCCTCATGCTCTGAAGCAGCACGAAGGAGAGGTGATGGGCTGTGTTAATCTTCGTGTTTCTTTTCCAACTCTCTAGGCTTATATATATTCAAGATAAAACATTAGGCTGGGAGACCCATATTGAACAAGATATCAGGAAAAGGGGGAGAATGTCTAAACTATTAGGCTGCTCTTCAATGAGGATGAGGGGAGATCTTTGGGGTCTTCTGGGAGCCACTGTGCAGGACTGCAGCATCAAACAATATAACAATGAATAGCAGGGATTTCTTCACTTCTTTCAAAACATGCTGCATCCCTGGCCCACATTATCATTCCCACCAGTTACAGTCAAGGGGGTACTTGACCCTCAGGAGGGAAAGGAGCCGGCCCAGCTCTTCATCCCAACTCCTCCTCTTCCACCGCAGCATCTCCTCCCTGAGCGTTGACTTTGCCTACAGCTCGGGTGGAGTTTGGGCACATGGGGTCTGGCCACTGGGGTCCAATCCAGAGCACAGGGATCACACCATCGATTTCAGCCAGATCAGGCCCACAAATCCAATGGGAATAAGAGCAAGGACAGGGAACTAGCTGTCGACAGCACATTGCTAAGGCAGGATTCGGTTCCTTTGGGCTGAGCCTGTGCCCCTATGCTAGGCAGGTTACTGCCCCTAGTTATTTCTCAGGCTAGGCTTAGGCAACTGGCACCACTGCTCACCTCCTGCCTTGATGTGGCTGCTCCCCTCTTGCAGCAGCGTCAAGGCCAGATTTTCTTTCCTATAGGAAAAGAGAAAGCTTGGATATGTTTCTGAGCTAGTGATAGAAAACCAAGGCATCGTGCTGAAACCAAAGAGCACTGAGCTCCAAGGTTTCCTCAGCAGCTTCTCTTCTGGCAAACAAATCTCATTCTCAGCTCACCCAGGAAAAGGTCAGCCAAGCCATCAAATATTTCAAAGCACAATTAAGACCCTAAATGAGAGGAGTTAAAGTTTAATACCGAAACTTCACTGCTGGTTGACACTCATCAATTATAAGGGTCACTGGAAATACGACGAGCAGAAGCAGCGCACGGCTCGGAGACTCGCTGCTACGGCCGGGCGTTACGGAGCCTTCTGACAAGGCAATCTGATCCTTGCTGCAATACGAGGGCTGCTGCTATCAAAGGAACCCTCTCCCGACGTAGCTGGCTGTGAGATTTGGGTGCTGCTTTGGGTCTGCAGAAGCTAAGGCC
The DNA here is from genome assembly GCA_013398315.1 of Nothoprocta pentlandii. Taxonomy (NCBI): domain Eukaryota; kingdom Metazoa; phylum Chordata; class Aves; order Tinamiformes; family Tinamidae; genus Nothoprocta; species Nothoprocta pentlandii. The sequence goes on from VZSG01000321.1 coordinate 571,699, forward strand.
TTTTGCTGCCCTTAAAACCCCTTGGCTTCCCTACATGGGTGCAGCTATTCAGAAGACACCAACCCCTGCAATTCTCTCTCGCAGGATACGGTTATTCAAGGATAAAACAAAGCCCCAAGGTGAAAACAAACAAACAAACACCCCCAAAACCCTACAAAGCAGTCTAATTGAAAACTAGCAGGTAATTTCATTTTAGTAATGTTACAAGTTTATATAGATAATCCTATTTTCCTATGATATGATTTCTTCAATGTAACATCCTACAGTCGACATTAAAGCACGAAGAAGCACAAACTTGCTACTAAATTATAATAAAAAGTTCAAGTGAAGCATTTCAGCATCCAAATGAACAGATAGAAATATTTATTTTGTATTTGACATTTTTCTGTCCACAGTTGATTAAATCTAAAACATTCCTGCACTGTGTTTTATTAGAATATATACTGTATTCTCCATCAGAAAAATGTTTAATGGGAAACTGTCTCAGTCACTATCCTATTCATGCCTGGCTGGACATTATTTCAGAGGGAGCACATTGAGAAGCTGTGGTGCTTACAAGCATTTTGTAGCAGGGCAATTATTACCAGGAAAAAAAAATGGATTGAATATCTTCAGTATATTCTTACCATGTCACTCCAGCAAGGACTGTCTTTCATTAAAACAAAACTACAAACCAAAACACCACACAAGGATTGGCCAGGAACAGCCTTACCTGAATAAACCAGGATAGGTATTTTTGGATTAAACAATAAATTGGGGCTTGCTCAAAGTGCAGCTCCTCTTTCCTTAAGTCACTGAAGTGGAGGGAGGTCAGAATTCCACCTTTCACACACCTATAAAGAAAGTTATAAGAAAGTTATACATGCATACATATGTATAAAAATACACACATATATGTAATTCTATATATATGACAGGTTCTGGTTGGCTGAAGGTCAGCTATGGAGCAGGAGCATTTGCAGCTCACTGAAAACGTGCCAGGAGACCACGATGCCACTATTTATTGTTGCCTATTTGTTTACCATAGCTGTACCTCCATCTTCTTCACATGACAAGAGCCACTAGACTAACATCAACTCCAAATACAAGGTGCTAACTTCTGGTAGACCCATTTCTTTGCGGAGGGGATGGCCTTGGTGCTGGGAATGCACCATTTACTCCTGACATTTTTCCCTGGAGTCTTTCTTCCCACTGGATGGGATCTCAGCATGGAAAAGGGCTGGGAGGGCTTCCCTACAGGAATCTGGCTCCTTTGCTACCAGGATAAAAATCTGGCTTAATTATCTCACGTTGCCACACACACATATATATTACAAAGGGATTTACAGCTCAAATGCCACCTTGACACATGAGCTACCTACTTTCATTATAGTCATCTTCATTTTTGGTTTAGGTTATGAATGTATAATCTAAGTCATAATATAAAGGTTCCTCTGTGGCAGTAAGAGGTGACATTAGAAGCCATTACACTGCAGTTTATAATGCCAGTAGAATGATTTTGCATCAAGGGTTACAACACAATTCTTGATAGAGAAGGGTGTTATGGAAAGTAATTACTTCCTGGACATACTAGCTATTAAGTGTTAGTAATTCAGATGTGCAGGTTTCCTAAAAGACAAGTTGACACAGGAAATTTCTGTAATTCTTCCATTTTAACAGTCAGAGAGAAACAAAAATACCTAGAACTTATTTGCTATTTCTTTTAGCTACAAGAAAGGCAAACAAACACAAAATAGGTTGCTCATGGTGGACAGAGAAATCCCTGCTCTTGAGCTTAGATATCAGGTGCCAAATCTCATCTGAGGGACAGTTTGTGTTTCTGCTAATCCCCTAAATATAATTACTTAGACTAGAAACTGTAAGTGACCTGTAACTGCAGAGATGGGAAGAAGAATCTCAGAGACACTTAATAGACTACATGAAATCCAGTGACAAATGCCCTCTAATTATCTCAGCCAGTTGCACTGGTTTCCTGGTTGATTTTAACGATTAAGCCACCTTCTCTGAATAAATAATACTGGTTTTTATTTTTTGAAAAATAGCCCATCTAATTTGGCTCCCAGCCCATGCCTGGTTTGTCTTTCTACTTCTGTCAGCTCATCAACAGGCAGCAGAGTGAGGCAAGGGACTTCTGCAGGGCTGTGTCCAAGAAATTTAAGGCACCTTTTGCTGACAATTCTCCCACCACAAAACAGGAAAAGCGTCTACAGAAGAGGAATTTGTCTTGGGCCATTATTGTATCTGGACGAGCCACTACTATTTTAAAAAATAATATGCCAGTTGATATTCAACTTGCTTGGCTGTGGCCTCCTGCTGCGGAAACCTTCCCTGTCCTTCCCTAAGTGGATGTTAAAGCATGGGGAGCAGGAGGGCACAGCAAGCTTGGGATAGCACAGAAGTGGTCACCAAAATAGCAAGGACTGGCAAAAAATGGTCTCACCTTTCCTTGTGAATGAACAGATCCAGTCAGTTGAGGAACTTGACCTCAAGAACTTGTGCAGAGAACATCATGCCTTGCTTGCCCATCAGCAGTGGTGATGGAAAGCCAAAGGGATGATAGACTAGAGCTATATCAGCAATCTAGACTACACTTTTGCCATCAGCTGGTAACATCACCTCCCATAAAAAGGAAGGCCAATAGATTCCTGCAGACACATCCAAAGCCCGGAGCCCTTCCATGGGCCAGCCTGGCACGCAGTGAATCCCAACAGAAACCTGACTGCAGAGCAAGGCAGCAGAATCCACTGCCCTTGGTTAGAGGGGTATCTGTGCACTGGCTGTGCTGCAGCAAGTCCCCTGCCCCAGATGAAAACCAGATGGGCTGGCGGGGCTCAAGGCCTGGGGGTGTTAAACCTACCGCTGGTGCTCAGGAGGCAGGAGGGCACAATTAGCAGCGTCCAGCTGGAATTTGCATGCAAATTACTGGAGGGGAACGAGCACAGCGGGGTGGAACTGGCTTTTCAGGAAAAGGCAAATCTGTACCCACTTTACAGAGAGTACTTGGGACCCTTCCAGGAAATTCGACATGAAATTGGCTCAACAGGATTCTTTTGTGGAGAACAATAAGACTAAAGAAGGTTTAAAAAAAAAAAAAAAAAAAACAGAAAAAGTTGGCATTTTAATGATCAGCTTAGCAAGAAGAAAAGCAATTTAAACAAACTTTGCACCTGCTTCTTTATTTGTAATAGGAAAAGTTACCAAATCTAGGAGCATAACTATAGTTTAAGGGCTTTTTGAAGGGCAGCTAAAGACATAAAGCTGGGAGGTGGAGTCCCGGATTCCAGCCCCTGCTCCCAGGATGGTTAATTCCTGAAAGTTTTGGTACCTGGCACTACAAACCCTTGAGATTCGTTGGAAGTATTTGCTGGAAAACACCATTAATAGGGATTATCAAGAACAGAAGGAAGCAGATGATTCTGAGGGCCTGATTAATAGAAAAGACATGGAATTTAATATGGTATCAAATCCTAGGCAATATATTTTGCAGTGAATACCAACCTTGAATATGAACCCCACCAAGAGGAATCTGGAGAGACTTTTTTGGGCAGAGCTGGGAGGCAGTTGAAAGGCCTGGTGGGACCTAGGGTGTTTATGCCCTCATGAACCAACATAGGATCAAGCAATGACTGCTAGGAAGAGAAAGAGAAAGAAGGAGGCCATTTAAAGCAAATATTGAAGACATTTCTCACCCATTTGAAAACAAACGGGTGAGAGAAGATCATTTTAAGGCATTGTTTCTACAGATTGGTGTGTTCATCACAGCTTGTCCCTCCATCTCCTGCATCTAAGCAGAGAACAAAAACTAGCAAGGGCACAAGAACAAGTAAGCTCTTCTCACATTGTAAGCAAAACCCCCATTTGGTGTCTTTTCCCTGCTTCTTTATTTCAGGTCACCATCTTCCAGGGAGGACATGAATATCTTGGATCCAGCAAGACACCTAAAAGTGTGCTTAACTTTACACCTAGAAATAACAAACTTTGATTTCCATGCCCAAAATTTAAATGTAAGTGTGAAACGTTTTGTGACTGAGCTCTGCATTTCTTTATCCACCCCTCAGAGATGAGACCCGCTAAAGATATCTCCAGATTTTACTAAACCGCCAAATCTTTTTCGACATAGACACTCACACTAAAAGCCAGGGAGAAACAACATACGTAGAGGGAAAAAATAAAATATAAAAAAAGGGCACTGTTTTCCCAGAAGCTGTCATGCATTGCATAGCTTTTCTCACCAAATACCCTGCAAACTTTCCTCAGTGAGCCCATAGCAAAGCACAGATTTCAACAGTGACCCTGAGTCGCGCTGCTGCCGGGGACTGAGCCAACAAACGGCGCTGGGATGGGGACCCGTTATTACAGTGCCAGCTTCTCAAGGACTGACAGCTGGCAAGTCAGCAGCAGCATTTTTCCGCCAGGAATGCAGTCCTGCCACATCCTCAGAGACAATAATGGAGAAATAACTGCTTGGGAATGCGCATTTCCAACCATTCGAGTGCAATTGTGGGAGCAAACACCTGCTATACTTGTCCTGCTACTGGTTTCCAAAAGGCTCTTTCATCCTGCTGGCTGCTTGAGCCAAGTCAGTAACAAACCACGGCCAGAACAAAGCTGGTTGGTTTGGCTCTTTCTTTTTTTTTTTTTTCTCCTTTCCCCTCTCTCTTTTTGTTCATATTTAAATAAGAGATAAGCCTTTCCCATTTGCTGGTGTATTCAGTTATTGCTGAAACAGCCTGGGGAATTGATTCTTGAGGCCAAAACTGGATTTAGGTCCCATGTTGACTGACGGATATATAGGAATGAGGCAGCAGAACTGGAGCCAGTCTCTTTTTTCTTTTCTTTCGCCCTGCTTTGCACACCAGGTATTTCCAGTTGGAGCTAACTAACCAGTTTCACTTTCTAAGCTGATTAGAAAAACTGAAGTGAAACAATCCACGCTGCCAACTTTCTTCCAGTATTTTTTTCGCTAACGCTACAGGCAACGATAGACACCAAGACAGTAAGGTAGGGATTTGTCCAAATTGTTGGGTAGGATGAACTGTTGTCCCCTAAACATCATTCCCTGCCTTGGGGGACAGTTTTCTGACTCTCAGACCTAGCCCTTAATGGCTATTTTCTGTCTAAATCCATATTCTGGTTCACAGCATTGATTTGCCTCAGCACAATTCACCAACTGTACCATTAACGATGGCACTCAATCTCACAAACCAATCGACCCAAAACTTCAACATCTTGTATTTTAACTTTTCAGGTGCTGTATTAATAAATTTAAGATGGTTTGACTTTTGCCTTGTCTGTTCCCCACCCAGAGGTCCCAGTACAACCAGCACAGGAGATGGTTCAGACTGGAACAGAGCCAGTCCCCCTGGCTCGGTGCCCCTGCCTGTCCCACCAGCCACCCCATGACCAGGTAACTGTTTCCTTGGGTGATATAAGGTGCATAAGTCAGTAATTCTCTCTCAACAAACCAGTCTCATTTATGTCCACATTATATTCATAACTTTACGACCCATTTCGTATTATTAACTGTTCCATTCTCTACCCAGAGACACAAGGAGCAAGACGGAGCCTTGGAGCATCTTTAGATGCTTTGGTTTAGGCACTAGATGTCAGTGTTTTACCTACACTTACCAAAATTTTCAGTCTTAGTGAACGAAGAGTCCCAAAAAAACACAAGTGTCCAAACTCACCTTCCCTCCGGAGGTCAAAAGATCTGCAGGAGCGAGTGCTTCCCCCAACCCATTTGCTTATGCATAGAAAAAAATAGCTAAAAAAAGACAAGGAGCTGAGTCAAAAAGATGCCTGACACCAAACGTGCCTTAATTCCATTTTAGACAGTACCTGCCAACATTGCCTCAATTAAGAAAAATGCATACGTTTGCTAAGAGCTGCTTAACAGAAGCAGCCTGCATGTTTTAAAATAACGAATGAAATTACAGTCATTCCTTTGAAAATTTAACTTTTTCTACATTATGTTCATCAACATTTTGACTTGGAAAAATAAAGCTGGTAGGTTTTTTAGTTATATGAAAATATTGCAGACTCTTAAGCAATTTTACTATGACTTTTAACTGCTGTTATGGCTCAGATATGAAAAAAGGTTCAAAAACATTTTTAAAACAATAACTGAAGCAGAAGTCTTGTACAGTTGACTCATAAAAATGTTACAACCACCTTTCATCGAGACTTGAAATTAGAAAAATGGGATTTCTCATAAAACATAAAGTGATTTTAAAAAAATTAGCCCAGATAAATTGTAGCCAATTTTCACCTCAACAGTGGGTTAGCAGTATGTTACACCTTTAAAATGCAATCATATCCCTTCTCCTGCCTAGACAGTCTGTCTGTGCGGCTGAAGGAATGTGGATTTACAAAGTCCTGGGAGGGCAGGGAAAGGGAGGAAAACAGCTCCCTAAATACTCCCTTTGTTTCTGTCTCAGTACAAAGAAACCTAGTCCAGTGTTACCAAATTTTCTCCTTTAACTCAAAACCTAGTGATTTCTTATACTTTTAATCAATGTCCTGGCACACCTGCTACCCAGCCCTGGGTGGACTTGATGGCACGTCCCACTTTGCTAGGGTCATCTGCAGGGTTATGGTGGCTACAGACATGATAGACTACGGTGGGCTAGAGATATGTCCCAAGTCTGCCTAAAAACATGACAAAAGGAAATACCTTCTCCAGTTGCCTGAAAGTTCAGGCAGGATTTTGGAGCTGCACATCAACTTCCATCCTCCAGCTCAGATTTGCTGTGCACCACAGGCCAACAGCTCTCCATGAACATCTAGCTTGGTGGTGCACTTGGTTGGCACACATTCAAACTGTGCTCTCTTTTACAGATTTGGACATGCTCGATGATTTAGGTGCCTAAAAGCAGAAGGCAGTGCACAGAAATGTATGAGATTGTAAGTCCAAAGCTGAATATTCTTGTTACATGAAACTATCAGCTACTTATTTGCCACGATGTTACCGCTTAACTACGGTTTCCTCAGAAATAGCCCTGTGTGGGGCCCCTTACACCCGTGAAACTCACGTTCGTTTGCAACCAATTTTTGCGTTCCTTAACGAGGAGTATTTCAGAAAGAAAGGTGCGAGCAAATTGCTGCGCAGAGCACGGGCTCAGTTGGGGCTGCATTTTGCAATTAAACACAAAAGCAGCTTAAATTAACTCATGCGGTCTCCCGAGGTGCTGCAAAGTGCCGAGAGCTCCAGGAATTAGCAGATCTCTCCGATGGGCTCCGTTGGGCTTGCTCCCACTGAGAAGGGCTGCAGGAGAGCAGCCTCACGCTCACCCTCTCACTACTGAGCTAGACAAGTCTATCAGAGCACTAATTGCAGCTTGCAGTACTCACGCACCAAGGGAAAAAAAAGAAAGAGAAATAAAACTGAACGAGTAGCACATGAATAGATATAGGTGAAGAACGTTTGCAAACATTAAAGGCAAGTTTTGTGTTTTCTTTTGCTCACTTGTACCTGTATGCTCTATTCTATCTTGATTCAGGCTGTGCAGACTGAATGAACCAGATACGTTGCACAGTTAATCGAGAACAACAAAGAAATCCCCCCTGCTTTTTTAAGACTACCTATGCATTAAGTTTGGTATAGAAATTGAAGGATGTAGCACTAGTACTCAAGGCTGTCTTGGGGGGAATGGTAGAGGAGCACCTTTGCTGTAGAAAGGTCAGTAAATCTCATCATGTTAGTACTCATAAACCAAGTGTTGCAAAGGTTGTACAGGTTACAGGCTAGTGCAGAAAGTTGTAAAACTTCACTGAAAGGACAAGAGATTTACTCATATTTGAAATTAAATCTAAGGCAAGGCTGCCCTCTAGGAGACTCCATCGAGGACCTTTGCACTTCACATGTAGCTGGTAATGACACAACATACAATGTTATGTTTACAGTTTATTTCTAGACAAGCCTGGCCAAAAGAAAAATAAAATACAATAAAAAATTCCACAATCACCCTGCCTTAGGTTATACCACAACAAATGTTAAGGAAGATGGGCACTCTGTACTTGTGCTTGGTTAAGGCTTGTTCTCGAAGCAACTGCATGTGCTGAGCAGAAAACAAGGAGGCCCAAACGAAACAGTTCATTTCCCTTCTAACACAGAATATAGCTTTTCATTTTGACACAATAAAAACGTTTTTTCTACAAAACAGATGCACATGGCCTTGCTTTCAGAGTGCAGTTTTCCCACTCACCTGGTAAGCAACTGTGAAAATCTCTCCCAGGACTACTTCTGTTGTGCTGGCTTCACGAATGCTCTACGGGTCACCACTGATTTGAAGGAAAAAGAATATAAATTGACATTTCAACTTGGGGATTGGCTGGAAGCAATAAATCAAACTATCAACCATGAAACAACTTTATTCCCCAGGACAAAATATCAGTTTGTTCTGGTGAAATCCATCCTGCATTAAAAAGTCAAGTCAGCTTCCCAGGAGGGAAAGGAGGCTGAAGACAGATGCAATCTGCGAGGGGGTTATTTTTAAACCCTGCTGGGAACTACTTGTCAGGATCTTGCACACGGGGCGCTAAGGCCAGAACTCCCACGGACATCAAAGAGGTCAGATCAGAGCAAAGAGCTGTGAAAAGGAAATTGTGATGATATTGGTTGTTCTCTCCTAAAACAAAGCACCCAAACCTCTGGATGAGTAAGTCATCAGCTACGAACCTTTGGTTTGAAAGCCACTGCTAGCAGACAATGCTGAGTTGATCCACATACTACTCACCTGTCATAAGCTTTTTACTTACAGTCAAGCTGTTTCTGAGTAAAATTGATCAAGAGCCCTAATCAGTCCCACCACTGTCTAAAGATATTGTTCATAGAGAAGTCTTTCAGTCAAACCATATTAAAGGGGAAAAAAAAGAAAGAAAAAAAAAGGTTTAAACCAGCAAGCTGTCTGTATCTGTGGAAGGAAGAAATCAGTGCTGCTCTGTGCAACTCAGCATAAAAAAAATATGCAGCTTTATTCTCCCCTTTTTAAAGTGTTACTCAAAATCCAGCTCAAGCCCTCTGCAAATGGAGAACTTATGTTCTTACCTTGTCTCGGGGAAAATAGTGATGGTTCTGTCATTGATTTCAATGAGAGAAAAATTAAGACTCTGATGGCTTGTTAAGCCACAGATTCTGGATTATTTTATAGACAGCCATTAACAGCTGTAATTTCATCCAGCTGCTACATATTTGCGAGTGTTTTATGTTTATACTATAACATTAAAGGTTCTTCCTCCTCCTATGACATTCAACACCATCTCTCTCTATTGCAGGCTTCAGAGAAGAGCCCCTTTCCACAGAACCAAACGCAATTCACACTACACGTGTTGCCAATTTTCCATCAACACAACAGCACATTTCTATGCCCTGAGGTGCCTCCAGTGAAGAGCCTCCTGACGGCCTCCAAAGGCCAAGCTGTGAAAGTAAAGGACTCCAAGTGAGCTATCGAGGTGCAGTCTTGAAAAGGATAGGGAAGCCAAAAGATGGGGCTCTGAAACTGGCCTAACGTGCCAACACTGAGCTGGTCCCCAGGCTTTAGCCCACCACCCACACTGCCATCCAGCTGCTGCGCTGCAGGTCCAATAGCTGCTTTCGTTTCAAGTTATTTGGGAATCCACTGGTTTTTAAGTGACCATCAAATGCCCAAGAAACAGGTGGATTTTGGACCAGCTCTGCTGTGATAGCTTTCCATATGTTGCCTTTGCCAAAACTTCTGCATTGGCAGCACAGGTGTTCCCATTTGGTCTCATCCCATATACAGTATTCCCATTCCTGGTAATGGGCATGGTGTACAAATTCCACTAATAACACAATCCAACACTCAAACATTTTAAGTTACCTTTTCACTGTAATATATCCTCTCCAGTTTTTTGTTTTGTTTTTAAAAGACAAGTCCCCAGGATACCTACCTCTTTCTCAGATAGGCTGAATGCTTTAACTTAATACATACCTCATATGTGGTTAAAAAAATGACTGCAAGACTCCGAATATTTAGGCTTTGCTGCTGATTGAATGGGATGATCTGGAAGAATTTTTGTTTTCTATTTTGCAACCTCTCCAGTCTTGGAACAGAATTTCAAGTATTCACATAATTAGCTACCTTTTAAGATTGATAAGACATGGACAGTTTTACTTGGAAGCAGCCAAGCAGGGTTTGGACAAGGTGAACATCTGCAATGGACAAAACAAGGACAAAGATAGAAAAGTATGTTCAGAAATTGCCAAAACACCTTTGCCTCCTTCCCACCTCCACATGTCCAAAGCAGTCTGGGACTGTAACCACCTAATTCTTCCCTGGGAAGAACTAAAATCAGCCCCTTATATCATCATATTATAACCCATCAATTTAACAGCAACTATCATTCATCAGCTCTAGGCCTGAGCCAATAGCAATTTGGGGAAAACGTATCCAATATTTTCTAGATTCTCCTGCAACTCTTGGGTTGAACATAGGAGGCTTCCTCCAGTTTGCCACACAACAATTCTTCATTGAAGAACATCAAGGTATTTCAGCAACACACTTTTCTCAGCAGTCTTCCAAACACACTGCCACAGGGGGCAATAAGAAAAGAGAAAGTTATGAAAGAATAACCAGGTGAATTTTGCCAGGGGAACAGTGTTTGGTCCCTTTTGATGTCCAGAGGTTGATAATCCCCTGTATGTCTTCATGGAGCTACACAGCAGGGTCATGCAGTGAAGCAAAGGTGCCTCTTTGCGCGGGCAGCCCTGACTGAGTTTCGTCAGCCACAGCAGCCTCTATTGCGAACTATGGTTAATTTTAAAGAAAACCAAGTGAATAATTTCACGGCCCGTTAAACTAGTAATTCCATTCTGCCCTGCTGGACTTGGGCAAGGCTGTTTTCCTCTCTACTCAGTTTTCCTCAGCCTTCGAACCATCACTGCAAAGTGGTGTTAATTAAATACAGATGTTCTCCTCCTCAAAGTGCTGACTAAGGAATGTCAAGTCCTGTCTCCTCGGATGCTATTAGGGGCCCATTGGGTTATCTAAACACTTCCAGAAAGTATTGCAGTGTACTGCAAATTGCAGAGCTACGAGTGGACGCTCCAGGCTCTCTTATCCATAAGCTTCCAGTCATGTTGCAAGTGCTGCAGTGCCTCCAAGGATATCTCTGGACGTGCTGATATGGGCTCACCCCCTGGACAGCTAAAGCCAGAACACGCTATTTCCAGCAGCCTTTGGCACTGACAAGAAACAGGAGAGCAACCTGCATCCTGGCACTGTAACGGAGACCTTGTACCACGTAGGAAGATGCTGCTTCTCCCATAGCTGCTCTCTTGGAGAGGGAAAAGCTATTCGCAAAGCAGCTCGTCTGAACACCCAGCTGATGGAGGGAGGAAACCACTCTGCAAGGGGAGGTGAAAAGAAATTTTGACAGAGACATTCCCCACAACAACAGTTCAATTTCAAGTGCAACTTCTTCAGCACACAACAGTTTGGTGGAAAGCTTCAAGAAACTGGCCAGAGATTCTGCCACAGGCTTGGGAGCTCAGCTGTAAAGAGAGCACATGTTTTTCTGAACATCTAAATGGAAAGCAGCTGCAAGCTATTTAAACAAATGAACAGCTCTGATGTCAGCAAATAGCACCACTACTCCGAGGGGGCCCTTGCTTGGGCCTGGAAGCTGCAGCAGGTCTCTTCTAGGCCCGCTTTGCATTCAGCTCCCTAGAGAAGGACATGCCAGTTTTGAAAATAATTAGCTTTACGTTTTCTCCCATGGTTGCCCCTTTCAGTTTATACAAGTTGCTTAAGCCCTCATTTTTCAAAGCACATTTCTGAGCAGTTATTATAAGAACAGCATCACCTGTCCTGCAAGCAAAACACAGTTCTTAAGGTTTCCCACTTGCAATGGCAAAAGCTCCCCTAGCAGAAGGCAATCACCAGCTCTAGGCTGTAGCAAGTTTCTCCACCACAATCTTTGCTGTTTTCACTCCCAACACTATCTTGTTCCCTTCTCCTTTGCATTATGGAGACTGGCATGTTAGTGAGCTCATATTTACAGACCTGGGAACCTCATCACGATGTTTTATCCTGTTGCTGACTACTTAGCTAGTTTTTAATTTAGAATATCATTTCAAAGACAATTCCTCAGTGTAATTGTATAATTTCACGCCTGAAAGGTATTTCAAATCTCCTTTTAATTTTCAGTGGTGATTTCCTAGCTCCTTGCAGCTGAATCAAAAATTTAGGAAAGTCTTTCTTCCTGAAAGTTTCTTCCTAAAGAAAAATGTTCTATATACCATAGCTAGGTAAGATGATCAGTCATGCTGGCAATCTGTAGGGAAACCCAGACTCCTGGTTTTCTTGGATTCGTTCCTGCATCCTGTTGATTTTCCCCCATTCTCCTGCTCCTCCAGCAAGGCAAGACACGGGAGAGAAGTCCCATTCAGATTTTGTTCTTAGCTTTTCTTTATCCTTCCAGTTCATATTACCCACTTCCCAAGAGGGGAAAAAAAAAAAAAAAAAGTGTTTAAGCTTATAAATCTCACCTCTTTGTGATCAACAAGAATTTCCCATCTAAATCCTGGAAGGCAAATTTGAAACCTTGCATCATCTTCCCACTCCCAAAGTCAACAAGTTCCTGTGAAATGTCACAGGACCTCAGCTTGCGTGCAGCACATCCATGAAATATTCCATGAAATACTTTTGGAAAGGCTTCCAAAGGCAAAGAGAGAACCCAGGAATATAACTCTCCCTTGAGAGCTTCTCCTTCCATCTGAAGTGGATAATCTATTTTGTCAAAGTCTGAGGACAAACATTTTCCCCTCTGAGTGCACAGACTTTCACTGTTGCTAGTAAATATATGGACCTGCTGGCAGGCAACTATATAAATGACTATTACAGCAGCATCCCATACATCCCTTGCAAAAGAGGCTCTCAAAAAGGCTTTGGTTTTTTTACATCATTTCACACCATCTGACATAAGACACATTCTTTGTGGTATTTTTAGTAAACTAATCTGTGTTTGGAGGCAATTTTCCCCCCTTGGATATTTCTGGATGTTTGATAACTGACACAGCCCCCACAAGCTAATCATTTGTCAACCTTCACCACAGAAGGTCACTTAGGACCATTTTAGCACCTCCCAGTACTTAACTGTCTAGAAGAAGTGATCGCTCTCTTTGAAGTTCAGCAAAGAGCTGGCAAGAAGTTTCCAGGACCAATTATTCCAGACTAATGGTTTCCTATTAGGTCACAGGAAAGCATCAGCTGCTAGTTGGATTTTCCAATGTGTGCAGGTGCCAAGTAAGAGGACAAACCTCTGGGAAACCAACCTCACTTGGATTTGTGGCTGACAGCCTTCTTTTCCATCTGCTAGGGATAGTCTCTGGATTTGTCTAGCAATGAAAAAAACACTTAGACTATTTCTGAGCATTATACGGTGCAAGAGAAATTGATTCTGCTCTATAAATAGGTTACTTCTTATCATGGACCCTGTATGAAACCACTATGATGTTTGCTATTATCCTTGAGATGTTCATTTTATTTGCTATCCTGCATCCAAACACATGTATCATTTTAATAGCCATGTTTAAATGGTATACATATTTTTTTCAGTATTTTAATAGGATTTCTCCTCTTCTGTGAAGAACCATGAAATGTAGTATTTTTTTCCAGAAAGAGTGTGAAATTTGTCAGCTTTATCAGCAATTTGTGTAGAACTTGCTTCTTGGATTAAGTGTCTGACTAACTCAATGCCTCCTTCCCACATTTAGTCTACCAGATTAGAGTGTTAGAAAACACACAGTTCATCTTCTTTTCTTAAAATGGTTGTTGCACTCGTGGAACTGATACGTTTTATTGTGCGTGTGTATGTTTATATTTAATTGCTGAAGCTTAACGAAGAGCATTATGCCTAATTCTCTGCTGGAGTGACTTTATTGTGCTTCCTGTACAAGCACACAGTTATAATACCCAGATGTCTAGGAGCCATGGATACAGCTTAAGATCCTGAAGCTATACAAACCAGGGGAACAAAAAGATCCCTACCCCAGGAGTTCAGGAATAAAGCAAAAGACAAGGCCACAGGCTGGCACAGACCAGCACTTTTAAGCAAGACCCTGCTGGCATCATGACCAGTAACAATGCCAAACCACCAGAGACCTATAAATAGGAGATTTTGCCCATTTGGAAGATCCCCAGTATGCAAATACCTTGTTATTTGTAGATTTGGGGCTTATTCGTCTTCTGCAAGAACAACCTCCAGAAAATAAGCGTGTTCTGATGATTGCCCCAGACTATAATTTAGTCTCGTATCCGCAGGTTTCAGGTTTTGTTCGAGTACATAATGGTTCGGTGGAATGCTTCCCGGCAGTCCCTCCGTGCACACTCCCTAATAACAGAGAGATCATTTATTGGAGAGAATGAACACGTTCTTGCATAATCCTCTTTTGTATGAGAAGTTTCAAGGATATGAAAGCAGCAATTATCCTCACCTTGGCTAATACAATTAAGAAATTCTGAAGTGCCAAGAAGAAGCTGGAGCAATTAGACTTTGAAAATCATCTAACTATGAATTGTCATTTGCCAGCAAGCTATAGTTAGATCAAATTAAACCAAAAGATGCAGGGAATGATCTAAAAGAAGTCAAAGGCAGTGGGGTGGAATCTCCACTGCAGTTTGGAGCTGGATCCAAATCCCCCATGAGCAAGGACCACAAATTACAGGCATTTAGGAGCCGTAAGAAGACTAGACACCAAACATTTCTGCTAACCTAGGCAGAAATATTCCATTAGTTTAGTGATAACTGTGGAACTAATTATGTTCTCAATCCAATCCAAAAATGTCTCAGGTAACATGAAAAAAAATCCACTTAAGTCTCTACTGCTGACTCCAGCTTCTGTGCAAGAAGTAGGCTGGCCCTCACAACGGGCTCAAATCCTGAACAATTTGTCTCTGACACCATGTTAAAAATTCCCACCGGATTGTTAAAGTTTAAGTATCATCAGCAAGAAACAAAGCGGTCTTTCCAATGTATGTATTCCTGGCAAGGCCCCAGATAAGCACTGAGACAAAGCAAGGCAGCACAAGGCAAAGACGCGATCGTAGAAGAGCTTAGTCCACCTAGAAAATGTGACCCATGAGAATGGATCCCTTTCTAGGGGACATTCAATGTGGCCAGTTTTGCTCGGCAGCAATGGGGTAGGTGACCCCTTGAGAATGCTGCAATTTTTAGCACCCAGTGTCTAGTTAACACAGTACTACATTTGAGGGTACTTCAAATGCTGTGACAGGCAGCAGGGCAGAAGCGTTAATCTGAGTGAAGCTCTAATTCTGGCAAAGGTTTGGGTCAACATTATTCCTCTAGACAAGAATACGAGTCTTAGTTTATTACCTCTCCTTTGTATTTAACCTTCTTGTTTCTTTGGGCAAAATTACCCATTCCCTGAGAAATATGAGGGGAAAGGTATACAAGGGGAAAGGAATACAAATTCACTTCCCATTTCATAGCAGCGGCTTTCATGAAGCTGATGCTTTTTCATATTAAAAGTAGGATCATCTTTGTAAAAATGAAAAGAGATTGTTAGTGCTTTTGAAAATAGGATTGAACAATAGTCTCAGCACTTATTTGTCTGCATAGGCATGTTTACAAGAAGTTTCTAAATCATTTCCCATGCTACACGTCCATTGGTATCTACTTTATGAGAGAGAATATCATTAGGGCACCAAAGAGCACTCATAAGGTTTAGAGTTAGCTCCTAATCCTGACAGTCTTCTTGCATCCCGGCTGCCATTTATTTTCCCATGAAGTAGGGCAATGTTTTTAACTCCCTATGCTTGGGGGTTTTACAAAAGGGAAAATGTGCACAGTTCGTGTATGGACAGAAATGTGGAAGAGCAATTTCTGAGGGGTCTAACGCCTGGAGTGCACCAAGCCAAGACATCCTGGAGGAGAAAGGACAGGCGCCTGGTTCACTTGGAGCGATCTAAACCTGGAAGAGCTTTATAACTTTTGGAGTTCAAAAGAAGCCATCAGCTCTGTTTCTTCAGCATCCTTAGCCAGGCAGAGGCTTCTCTGCAAATTCTAGGAAATTCCAGGGGGATTACCCTGAGCAGGGTCTGCGGGGCAGCAGCGCTCCGCAGCGTACGCCAAGGGAGCTCCTCTTGCTTTAATCTGGGAAAGGCAGCCAGCCAGCAGCAATGCAAAACAGGGGCTTTTCTGAACCAGCTGAAGATAAGAAACCCCCTGAAAGGTGGTGCTGGGCTCAGCGGCAGCTCCTCCACTTGAGATGACGGAAGATCTTGCAGACTGGAGCACAAGACACATACCTAGAAGAGGAAATAAGAGCGGTGGTATAAGAGCGCTGCGTTCGGGTCAGCTCTGCTGAGGAGGGTCCTGCATGTGCATGTGATGGCAGGGGACTGTGCCCGAGCAGCAGCTGTGCAGAGCCAGCACGAGGACTGGGAACTGAAGGCAAAGGGCTCCCCTGAAGATGCACCTGGCTGCACAGATGTAAAGCCTGGCAGGTGTCGGACAACTGTCCTTCCCCACCACAAAAATACATTGATTTGCCAGAAGGAGTCAGCAATAATGGAAATGTGTCACTCAGGCAGCTCCCCCTGACATATCCCTCACTCACAGTCTTCCTGTCGTGGCGCAGGAGTCTCTCACATCAGGAGTAACTTTGGGACTAACTCCAGTTCAGCTCCACAAACCAGCCCAGTCAGCTCTGCTGCAGCACCTTTCCATGCCAGCCCTACAAAAAAGACATTTAGAGATTAGGAGTAATCACAAAATACAGGGGCCACTCCCGGCCCAGGAAGCTTGACTTAGTTGCGGGTATGTTAGGTGTGCCCCTAACTCCACAGGCAGGGCAAGAGTCATTCTTGAGAGGTTTCCTTGCCTCAGTGCTATGCAACAGCTCCAAAATCTGGAGTGGAAGTGCACAGGGCAGGAGAAAAGCTGTGGCACCAAGTCTCCTGTGAAGAGGACAGCCATAGACAACACTTAAGTTCATGGAAACTTGCACCACTTGACCTTACTGTACTCAAAGTATATTTAATACCACAACAAGGCTCTCCACCTAGCCGTATGGCTTGAATATCCTCTCATATATGACCATTAGTTCTACATGTAGAGGATAAAGCCCAGGTTCAGACATGGTGGGAAGAGTTTCTCCCAGCAGCACTACCACACAGGACTGGACACTCCATTAAAACCACAGCAGAGCAGAAGAGTTTGCACTGCTGTAGTGAAGTATGAATTCACTTCTCTCATAAAAACTTGTAGATTGCAGTCATTTTATGTTATTTTTGTCGAGAGGCCAAATAACACATGACTGGACAGAAACGTCAGTGATTTTTACAGCTGACACTAGATAACCTTGAGCTTGGCAGCAGAAGGATCAATTCTTGCTATTCTCACAACCAGCTTCCTATCACAAACTTAAACTGCTTTTGGAACTTGATCCTCACACACTGGGATAAAACTCTCACTGTGTTTCAAGCTCTTTTAAAAAGGAAGACTTGATATTCACTGTGTAACCTAAGTAGTGCTTCCAGTTCATACAGAAATACAACAAAGTGAAAAATAGGATGATTCCCATCTTCATATTGGCTTAGCTATACTTGACTGCATTTGCTTTGCTATGCATCTAATTTCAGGCTTTACTGAGGAGGTTAATGAACACACAGCTAATAGTGCAGCTGGCTGAAGGACAGCACCATGTTCCGTGTTCCAGCCGAGCTTCTGGCACAGCCTGATGCTCTCCTGCCCCTGCGGCACAGGAGGCTCAAGAAGGAAAGTCTGGAAAGTTTGCCTGTGGATGCTTGGTCTTCTACTAATCCCAAGAGCCATTCCCATGGCAACTTCCTTCTGCACAGGGAGAACTAGATGATACTTACCACGAGAATATCAGCTATCCTTTCGGATCCCTTCAGATCCGACACAGAGAGTAGCTTATGCCCTGCTCATTCCTTCAGCCTCCCGGCTATCTTGGTGGAGCAATCTGTGAGGCATGTCACCTGATCATCAGCAAGAGAGACCCAAGAGGTCTGAAAGCTTGTCCTAAGGTAATCTTGCTCCTTATTAACGGTAGACTTAGGCAGGCATCACCAGCGATTCATCTGTAGTTAAATCGGCAGACTAATTTACAACAAGGGATTTATCTGGGAAGGCAGGAAAATAATTTCATGCCTCATTGTCTTCCTGTGATCCCATTAGCCCAACAGATGTTGCTTCCATTATATCAGCCAAATATGAAATGGAGCTAAGGAGCAAAAAAGGGATCACTCTTGAACCTCTGCTTACATAAGGAGGGACACCTAGCCCAAGTCTGGTTTCCGTGCTAAATAGCATCCTTCCTTCCCTCCTCAATCTGATTATCTACATAGACTTGTAAGCAGGTCTGTCCTCTAAGGAAGTCAGAGAGACACCTCAGCTAGAGACGGATGTGCACACAGTACCTACAGGAGGAAATTGCAACGATAAGAACCCACAGTATGAAAGCCCTCGCTGCACAATCTCAAATGATAATCTCAACGAGTAACCCCTATCATAAAGGAGGGAAACGGGTTTAGGACAGGTAGAGAGGTGTATTACAGTGGTAGAGAGTCCCTGTACCTGGCAATCCTGTGGTAGCAGAGAAAAAGAGCTCAGCCCCAAGCAGCTCATTGTTCCCGAGTCACCAAAGGTAAGGACATCTGACATAACAAGTGGATCCACCTCAACCAACAAGCTTGATGCAATTAAAACAAGAAGGTTGAGATTTTTCTACTGCTTTAGGCCAAGTCTGTAGAGCTGCCTAGAGGTGCAGCAATTTATTCAGATGTTGAGAGAGGTTAGATATGAGCTCATCTGATCAAGGTCTCCATTCTTTTGCACTGTGCAAGCAGCTGAAGACAGAATGGCCTGAGTGCTTGATATTTCACCCTAAAAGCAGCTAGGAAATGTCATATTTACAAGATGTCTTATGCAGATGTCTCTCTGAGCCCCAAATGAAGCAAGAGCCTGGGGAAAAGGAAGGTGATAGTGTCAGGAGAAATCAGATTCGTTGTACCGGGGGACTCTGCCAGCACTCCCAGGGGGACACGAGCTGGGGAAGAGGCAAGGCAGTTTGTCAGGGGCACATGAGCTGAACGGCACAGGGGAGGAAGCAAAGACACTTCTGCAGCCCGAGGACTACCCACTTGTTCAACATCAAAGGCTTGCTGCCGAGTGGAGGTGTGAGAGCTTTGCGCAGAAGGGGTTGTCAAGACCTTTTTATAGACGGCGTCGGCACAAAGAGGTTTCATGCAGGTTTCTTCTACAGCTATACCTGTAGTTCCCTAATCATCATATAGTTACATCTATGACAGCACAATTTGTAAAACTGCCCCTTCTCTGGGTTTGCATGTTACTGGATTATTTGGAAACTAATAAAAGGCAAATCCACATCGGGAGCCTTTCCCTCTACGGGGCCTCTGTGGGGACAGTTGCCTCCCCCAGACCCTTCTCACATGACTTGGAGAATCTATGAGATTTGACAGAAATCAGTCAACAGGTTCAAGACTCCCCAGGGGAGGACGGATTGGTTTTGTGGGGATGCACAGACTCTTCTTTCTTTATAAAAATCACAGCGCCAACAACTTAATGGACTCTCTGCCCTTTACATTCACAGTACTATAGGTCATACAGAATAGCATATACGTTAATACAACATAGTTTCAGGCATCAATTAGCAGAGAATGTAGCACCTAACAACCTACTTTAAGAGACTATATGCCCACAAAGCAGTTTGACACAAGTTATCTTCTAAAGGTTCTTAAGGCGAAGAACGGAGCAACCTTAAAATAGCTCACGAGCACTTTACTCTGCATATTTTTTTTCCACTGCACCCAGATAGGCATCTCCTCGACAAGTATGTCACCGCTAGGAGAGCCCCACTTCTGTCACAGGGCCACCTATGTATGGAGGCCCGTTCACTTCTTTGCTTTGTGCTCTCCTGTCTCCCCTTATTGCTACTGCAGCTTAGCCTAAAGAGCTTGCAGCAAGTTTCTCCTGGAGCACAAGAGCCCCTTCAAGGAGCCCATGGCCAAGCACTGTAGCTCCCGTGAGTGATAACACCCCAGACACTCAGGTCTGTAGGCGCAAGACAAAAAGTCACACTTGCCACCCACCTCCACCCTCATCCACACTGGCATTAAAGATGACTAAGAACAATCCAACTGTCCTTTCCAATTTCAATGAGAAGGTTTTAGTCTTCAGTGTGGGCACAGCGGAGACACAGTATCAGAGTCTTTCAAGTGCAAGAGCCATTTCCACTATGAATCACAGTTTCCTGATTCATCAGCAGTAGGGTTTTCTGTCTAAATGGATTTAAAAAAGGGTGTCAAAACTAACCTTTGATTTACTGCACCTCCCTAGTACAACTTCCTCCAGCCAGCTTTCTAGCGTTCCCCTCACAACCCACCGCACAAAAGACCAGCCGTAGCCACAGTAGATTGCCTCTACTTAGACCACAGCAATGGTTCAGGCAGTCTCTGAAGCAGTTCCTAACCCAGGGCTTTACGGCTCAGTTACACAACGTTACCTCCTAGGCCGCGGTCGCTGCGACGGGAAAGTCCCACAGAATTCGGTAGAAATCTCAGAGCGCTGATCTGCAGCCTAAGGTGCGAACGTGACCCCCTTTCTGCAGCCGTGGCAATTTCTTCTGCTCAGCTCCCTTTGCTTTCAGACCTCCACAGATATTACAAGTCAAATTCTACAGGCCATTTTCATCCTGAAGAGTTAGATCAGCAAAACACCTGGACATATATCAGAAAGCAAAAATCTTTTTAATGCATGCATAGGGAGGACAACCTTGATCTTCATTTCAAACCTTCCTGTGCAGTTAGCTAGGCAGTTAGGATTTTTCTGAGATTGTTCTGTGACATTTCAAACAAAATGCTGCCATAGTAGTGCCAGTTCTGTGTGAACACTGAACTTCACTGTCAGTGGTATCTGGCAGGCAGGCACAGTGGTGCCTCATTTTTGATATAGTCCACCAGAGAAGCCCAACCTGACAGAGAAAACCAAGTTTTTTTGTGGTTCAACAGGCAGGGTGCTACAAAACCATCTTCAAAATAAAATATCAGACCTTAATCTGGAATGTTTTGAGCTTTAAAACTGTTTTCTGGACAAATAGAGTGACTTTTCTGAAAAGACTTATCCAACTCCTTTGCCATCTCCAGTTTTCCATTTCTAAAAACTTTCTCCAACCATGTTTTGCACATCTCTGACCTACAGGACAACCGTTTTTAACTTCCCCGAAGCTTGGGCAGGCTGACTGAAGGCTACAGACTATTTCTGTATAACAGTCTGAAAAAAAAAAACCCCAACAATGAAGCAGAATAAACCTTGCAGCTGGTCCACCATCAGCAGCCATTTTTAGAAGTTTCTCCAAAGCAAGAAGTCAGATAAGACCCTGACAAGTTCTCACCTTATCTATGCAGGCTACTTCTTTCTGGGGGGAAAAACCCAAACACCTAATGGCCTTTGTGTAATGGCAGGATGGTTCTGCAGACAGGTAGCCTAGTTATAATTGTTAATTTCAGTATGAGTGTCACTGGGCCCTCAGTTTCCACATAAAAGAGAGAAGTCAGCACTCCAAACCACGTCAAACCACCACAGCTCTCATTTTCCTCGTGGGGGTGCCCTGCCGGTACTGGTATTTCTCATCTTCACCCAGGTGCCATCTGGTAAGTGGTAATATTCCTTCCATGAGAGGATATTGCAGTTGGTGCCTTCAAGGCCTGGGTTATGGCACTGGGCTCATAACTAGTGTCTAGGTGCTGCCAAGAAGTGATACTGCATCCCAGCAGCAGGATCCAAAAGAGGACTCTGATCAACTCTAGTGTTCTCCCAACTAATACACACCTAAGAATTAAGTATAATTTACAAGTGTTTAAAGCAATCTGGGGAAAGGCAAGTCTTTCAAAATCACCTAAAGGCCAATCTAAACAAAATCCCATTGACTTCTGCTGCTAAGTGCCGCCTTAGGTGTTTCGGCAAGTCCTGCCCACAGAAGCCAAGCAACACAGGCCAGACTGGAATGCGCAGTTCAGCCTTCTGGTTTCTGCTTGTGAGTAGCTTTGATGTTGCACAGTATCGTGCAAAGTCCTTCCCTTGTTTCTGATGCACCTCAGATCATCCCCTCAGTCTTTCAAGGTTTGCACTGTCATAAACTCAAGTTTCAAAGAGAAGCCCAGCAGCCGCCATTCCACTGCGGTTCCCAAACTTATCAAATTTGCAGTTGTTCAGCATAAAAGAGGTCATAAAAATCATCCATTTGCTGAGTTGGGTTGGCACTTTAAAGACACAAATGTGCAGCAAAGAGGCAGAAGGGCAATCGAGGGGCAGAAATTCAACCTTCTGCAAACAGGCATTGAGGGGGGGCAATCAACCTGCCCTTTGCATTCGCTGCCAATTCTCCATAAAAAAAACCCTGAATTCCAAGTCTCAGAACAAAAGTGTGAGGTAACTTTGATCTGCAATGCCCCTTGGATCCTATCAAAGTGGAAGGGACAGAAACTCCAGGTGTCGTTAGAGATAAAAACGCCAGGCTACATTCTCAGAGGCAGATCTTCAGTCACGTAAACCCTCAGGTATAAGGTGGAATATTTGCATTCACACACTTCCCAGGAAAAGAAAATGAAATGCCACTTGTGTACTTACTTCGATAGACACCTGCAGACGAGGGGAAGACGGAGGTTTCCACAGAAAACCTAATAGAGGCCTTGCGACATGTCCGCCTCCAGCCGGCACCGACCCCGCAGTGGAGGGCACTCGCTCAGGACCTGGGGTGAGGAAGCTGGAGCACTCCGGAGCGCCCGGCTTTTCCCAGCGCCGGAGCGTGCAGCAGCGGCTCCACATCACAAGATGTCGTTGCTGTGCCGCTTTTATCCCTCCTGCCCGTCCCCAGAGCACTGAACAAGCGCTGGAGACACTAACGAGACTCGTAGACACAACAGGAGCCCCGATTCCTGACCTGGGTCGCACAGGAACTTTTCCTGCCTGGACATTTCAACCAGAAATGCACAGCAAGTGCTGAAAGACTGCTCGGATAGGACTCCTGGGCTCAGGCAGAGTCTAGGAATAACAATACTCCTTTTCCTATTCCTAAAAAGAACTTATTTCCATTAGCTCCGCGCTTGGCTGCTCGTCATCCTCCTCCTCTGTGTGAAGCTGGGGAGTTACCTCAGCTCAGGCCTGTGAACCAGGGGAGCTGCCCCCGCCCGTAGTTTAACAGGACAGGCCTTGCTCTGGCACAGGCCGAAGCATTCGCTCTTCCCTCATGGTCTTGCCACCTATATGTGTTCACGAGAAGCCCAATCCCATCAGTGTGCATCAACCCCTGAAGGTTTTGCCAGGTTAACTCAGGCCTGCTAGGTGCTGGTTAGGCCACCATCCTAGATAGGATAACCTATGTCTAGGTAAAAACTAAGTTTTTCTATACAGTAAATCTCAAGACATAGGAGTTATATTTGTGATGTTAAAACGGTCATGAATTCTGTCTGGGACGGAGTGATTTCAGGTGAAGTGCTGAGTCAAATCCAGACAGGTTTATGCAACATCAAGGAAAAAGATAACGAGTCACCATTGCTTGGCAGTGACTGTACTTTTACGATGCATTTTTTTTTCTGGTTGTTTCATGTACTTCAGAACAAGAACTGCATTGCTGAAACCACCACAGATCAAAAAAAAAAAAAAGCTGGGATACTTACTACTCAAACTGTTTTTTTTTCTCCCTCCATAATGTTCATACCAGGATTTTGTTTAAAGAAGCATCTAGCAGATTGTATTTTTTACCCTGGAAAGAGCTTTTGTGGCAGCTGCCCTAAAGCTCAGCAAAAAATTATCTCATTAAATGAATTTCCACAATGGAAAAATCCCATTTTGCTCTAGGAAGCTACCAGCTTTAACTCAGGCCAAGGAAGTTTTGCTGTGTGGGTCTATTCCATAATCTTTCAAATTCAGCCTGAGGACTGACCACATTGATCGCATTGGTCTTCTACCAAGTTCACCCCAAGAAGTTTCAATCAGTTCTTTTAATGTTTGAGGGGACTTGTGTGACAGGGCATACAGAACCCTCCTTCAATGCTTATATCTCCCTAAGGGCTTTGGGCCTACATGGGACAAGGTGAATATGGCAGAGAACAATGTGCCTAATTCCTCCCCACCAGCAACTCCCCATCTTTGCTGGTCCATGAGAACAGCCTCTCCTCTGGTACTTGAGAGTTTCTTCCCACTTAATCACGTTTCTGTCTCATCTTCCTCTCCAGGGAAGTCTTGCTAAAGGAATTTAAAATACATGGATGAAAGAGAGCGACAGACACAGCACCCATCCTCTGCCTTGGTGCTCCGCCTGCTTGTGTTTCACGCCGCACATGGCTGCAAGTTCCCAGCTGGGCATCTTTCTGACTTGGTGCTTGCAGGGCACCCAGTACAGTGGCTGGGTCTGACACGCTACCTTAATAAATAAATCTGGATATATTAGAATTTGAATATTCTTTCCACTACCTCAGGCACCTGCAAAGTGAGCTGCCCTGCCAAACCTCTGGCGGTGCCGCAGCTCACTTCGTTATAAAACTTGCTTATACTTGGTGAATTAAATAGTATGACACTTAACCACTTTCCCCTAGTTTTTGGGTCTCCAGTTCCCTTTATGCAGAGAAAGAAAGGCACTTTGCCTTCACACTTCCCTGAATCCCCACTGAAAGGAAATAAGCATGAATTCAGCATCCTTTTTTACAGCCCACCACAATCCTCAAGGCACTTTACATCCTCAATCTCCCTGGACAAATGGCATGATATAAAACAGATCATAATCCCATCCGTGGCCCAGCGTGACGAAAAAGCCGGAGCCCTTGCAGGCTTCGTATTGCACTGCTGGCAGCAGCAGTCACCTCTGAAAGCTTTTTGGAAATAAGTGAGTTTCCCACTCCTCTTTACCAAAGCAAGAAGCCTGAGACACAGAGCAGCAGCACAAGCGCCTCTGCAAATCCAGCCAGGCTTGCCCAGTTAAACACAGGGGGCCGTGGGACAGTCTTGGAGGTGTTTTTGCAAGTCTCACACCAAAATACGAAGTCACCCCCGTACTTGTGTTACTGTCTTCAGATCAGAAGTCAGCACATTATACCCCCACCAGTTCCTATTAAAGGGTTTCGCTTTACTGCGTCTGGCAAACACAAATAAGCACTTGAGAGCTGAACTAGCTCAGAGAGCTTTAGCCTTTGGATTACTTACTAATGAACTCCCCATAGTCCAGCCATTTAATTTCATTAAATTGCCAAGACAGTTCCAGTTAAAGGCTTGGGTCAAGCGACATGCTGCTTTTTTTTCAAGACGACCTCATCAGAAAAAAGTGCATTCCTGTGCTTAAACAGACACCAATTTTATAAATACATGCATCATAGAGTAACCTAAGCAGACTATTTTTCTTTAGCATATAACTGAAGAGAAAAAAACTGCCAAGAGAAAACCTGCCAAGAGTCACCTGGAGGCATAAGCAAGCATCATGCTTTGTGTTTTTTGGATTTTTTGCTTCTCAGGCCAGCAGCTCTCCACAGAACTTGCCTACGCAGCAATATTCTGTGCTCACCAGTTAATCACCTGCGTTTTCCTCTCCCCTTCCACACGCAGGGACTTTAACACACAGAATGAGGATACTCTAACACAGATGCTGGCTCAGGGAAAGGTGCTGAAGCCTCTGACTAATTTCCCAGCTGAGAACAGGCACCATCACCTCTCCTTGCTTTGAAAGGGATCATTTGGCCTCTTCAGCCCATTAGTTCCATTCAATCCTATTTACAATGTACAGTTCAGACATGTTCTGCATTCGTCACCGCAAAATAATCCCTATATTTTATGTGATGGCCTGCAATCCACCACCACCAAATGAGTCCTCTCACTCCAATCCCTTCAGCCTTCTAGAAGCCCCCTCTCAAGAGTCTTCTGCCATGGACAATGGGTGTCCTCAGACCCATACCTAAAACATGTAGCCTAAAATATCTTTTTTTACCTCTTTTTTTCTTGTAGGGCCTGATTCAGGGGCTTCTAAAGCACTTCTTGTTGACCTTGCAAGTTTTGAGCTCAGTCTATGACTATTTGTGCTATCAGCAATCTTTCAGCAAGCAAGCAGGGCCACAGACAACCGAGAGTGAAATTTAATTTACAGAATGGGTGACTGTCAGCATAAGATCCTCCTCGCTGCATCGGAATTGGGTCTGTGAAGCACTCCGGCAGAATCAGGAGCCTGCCTGCAGCACAGGCTAACCTTAACTGGGCAGGAGATCTTGAATCCACTTCCAGTTAATAATGTTAAAGGCTCCCATTTAACCTCCAGTCTTAGGACTATTTCCAAAATTGGATTCGGTTCTTCTTGACCTTCTTTATTGACCATGACATTGCATCACCTTTCAAAGGGAAAGGGAGATGACAGATCCAGAATCGCCCTCTCTATCCCCCTCCCCATGAATGCATTTTCCTCATTCAGCTGGAAGGGCCTCTTGGACCATAGAGCCCACGAGATACAGCCTCACTTTGCTTGGATGCTGTTCCACCTTGGCAGCGTTATCTGCTGCAGCCAACACAACTCCTAGATCCCAAAGCCAGCAGCCATTAAAGAAATTAACAGTGGGGGGACACAACCCAAAAGAGTGGCAGGGCTGTCAGCGTGATGGAGTCCAAAGGGCCAGGAGGGCTCTATCAGGCAGCTCGTCACCAGGAGCTCTGGGCCTCCACCATCCACAGAAGAAAGCTCTGAGCACTCCTATAAGCCCCATGAGCAATGCTCCCACCAGAAAAAAAAATCCAGAAAAGGCAGTATTAGCCAGGTCTAACCCAGGGAACAGTTGACCGCTAATCCTTCTGCCTTCAAGAGACCCCTTTCTATTAACAATGGTGAATCTGAAGACTAAACTAGGCACACTATCTCTAACAGTGTTTTAAAACATGAGTATAAAAAGGTAACCTTTGAAATAGTTTTATAGTTTTTCAGTTAGACTATAAGAACGGCCACTTCAAACCATGTGCAAAATCGTATCTCAGTATTTTGTAATGAAAAAAAAAAAAGGTGATGTTCCATGAGAGCCCTAGAAAATCAGGGGATTTCTAGGGCATGTGAAATACAACACTAGCCCCACCACAGCCAAAAGAAGATCCCTTATTCTTAGCCCATAAAGATTGCTTTGTGAAAAATATTTATGGATTTCATGAAAAATGGGGTGGGGAGCTGTTCACAAGAACACAAAGCCTTTCCACAGCTGTGGAAATCCCAAACCTTAACAGCCCCTCCAAACCTCTGGGTGTTGTGCCACTGCCATCAAGAAAATCAGGTTTCTGGAGAATAACCAACCTTGCTCAGTTGTGCAATGGAGAAAGGCAGCAGCAGGTTTCAGGGTACCTCACAATCAGTCATTCACATGGACCCTTTTCCTCAGAGACTCTGCATGTGTCCCCTTGTGCAGACATCACGGAAGTTTCAGTGACTTTGCCTCAGTGCCAATATACTGTAGAACAGAGATACAAAAATATAGAGAACACAGAGAAAATAAAGAACAGTCAAGAATAAACCAAGATTTAAGTGTCTTTCTGAAAGGTACGCTCAGGCTCAGCCACAAGTTTCTTGGCTCCATGCAAGATCCGCATAGTGAAGTTTTATGTCCTGTGTTATGTAGGAGGTGAAACAAGTCAAACATAGCGTGTTCCTCTGGTTTAACAAGACATAATCTGCGTATAACTTTGTACCAACATGGTCTGCTGTCAGTTGTGAGCAAATCGCTATGCATCTGCTGTCACGCCTCTCAGATGTGGATCTGTCCCTTCCAATTATGCATTTAGTGCAACAAATGGAAATAGAAGTTCCCCAAAATGTCACGGCTGTTGCAGCTCCCTCTCAAAAGGGGAAAAAAAGATCAATAGTTGGCTTTTAAAAAATGATTAAAGGTGAGATACAGAAGATGCTGCTGCTGTGTCCAGCTCCTACCCCAAGGCTCTACTTATGCAGTGCTTGCTCTTGTGGGATATCACTGGAGATTTCAGCAACACTGCGTGAAAAGGATTTAGTACAAGGAGAACAGACAGCACAGAAAACAATTTAGGCTGATTATCCGTACAAAATACGCTGTAAGAGTATGTTTGTCTAGAAAAATGGAGGAATTTGGAAGCTGCTGACAAAAGTTATTTAGACATGCAGACACTTTCATAAGGAGATAGAGACTGTATCTCTTTTAGCACAGCTAGAAAAGAGATAAATAGCCTGAGAAGGATATATACATGATCAATATAGGGGAACTTGGCTACCTGCAATGAAGTAAAAAGCATCTATTGCTTTTCTCTCCTTTTCACTTCATAGATGGCAACTAATGCATAGATACAAACCACTATTTGTGTCCAAATCTTAGCACAGTACCCATATTTCTCAAGAATGTGAAACTTCAGGAAACTTGGCTATGTAGAACCCTTCTCAACGCCTTACCTTTACACAATCAACTTTATTCTGCCAGGGCAAGGAGGACAAGAACTGTTGATCCAAGTAGCTCCCACCTGAATCGAGTGCTTCAGGACAGCGAGATGTCTGGAAGAGGCACTTTAGGCAAGTGCAGCTGCAGAAGAACAAAAAGACAGAAAGTTCTTCAAAGATGCAAATAGCAAAGGTGCAAAGGGAACAGAATGGTACATGTTGACAGAGGCACCAGCCAAACCTTGGCACACTACCATTGCTAATCATCCAAGACAGCCAGCTGACTAGACAGACCTTTAGTCTGGCCTAATGCAGCCATTTTCATGTTCTCAAGTGCTTGTGCCCTAAGAATAAAAGGAAAAATTTGCTGCTTGACCACACCAGTTTAACAGAACTATTTAAACAATATCTAGCAGGGGGATAAACATCTTCCCCATGAGATGTGTCCCTCCAGCAAGCAGCTCCTGTCAGTGAGCTGCTACAAGTCCTTGGCCCACTGTTCACCAGTCTGGGATTGGATTTAGTTCATTAAAAATATTTAATGGAATCTTAATGCCACTTAATTGTATTCGTTGCACTGGTTTTGCAGTGATTTTTTTTCTCTTGATTCACAAAGATGGGATTAAGTGCTAATGTATTGCAGGCTGCTGAAATGTATAACCTGTGGTCCTGATTTTAAACACATGTAGAGGTGCTAATTGCATTCAGTTGACACAACTGCAGGCGGGAAGATCATTTTTCGCACCTTATCAGCACTGGTGAGGTGCTAACTGCATTCAGAAGACACCACTGCTGTTACAAAGGTAATTTCTTGCACTTCATCAGAGCTAACACATGCTTAGCAATGCGACTAGCCAAAAATTTCATACCATCAGAGTTAATGAGGTGCTTGCATGTTTTTAACAAATGGGAATTGTAAAGATTTTTCATCATTTACTATAAAGAGTAACAAATTCCTGCAAATATCACATTTTTGAGTTGGTGGGTGCCCACCTTCATGCAATTTCTGAGCGTGCTTTCTAGTGGATGGATGCCAAACCTGATGACGTGTAATTGTCCATCAATGAGTTACAGGGAGCCTTGCAAGATGGTAGAGCAAATAAAACTGCTCCTCTGCAACGCTACAACCTGCATGGACAAATTTTCCACTATCTATGAAGCTTGGAGCTTCTTCAGTTGTGCTGATAAGTAGCACCCAAGCAAAGCGGATAGCCAGGACGGTCAACCTGAGCTATGGCCACAGTAAAGAGCACAGTGGAGATTTACCCAGGATGGATTCAGTAACTTCACAAGACACTATTTAAAGTCAAAAAGAAGGAAAAAAAAATCTTACCATGAAAATACCCACTTTCTGTGCTTGCCTTGAGCAACATGCTAACAAGAAGCAGAAGTTTTTAGTAACAGAAACATGAATATTCCCCCACATTAGCTCCCCAATCCTTGAGCAAATAAAGCTAAGCTGAAGACACAAAGGTAGATTTGCAAAGCAAATTCATGCTCACACGCTGCTCCCAGGGAGAAGCACCGGGAGTCTGACCGAGCAGAGCAAGCAACCAAGCAGAGCAGATTGACTCCAGCTGAACAACATTGATCTGGGGTGTGTGTGTGTGTGTGTGTGTGTATATATATATATATGTAAAAATAAAACAAAACACAGCTTACAGACCAAAAAAACTGCCAGGAAGGAGAACTAAAAGGCCTGTCTTTAAGCTGCATAACAGCAAAATACTTGGCTCATCAAACCTACCTTGCCCTGCATACAATAATAAGAATCTCACTAGTCCTAAATTAAACTAATTCTGGGCTATCA